>CAUYQV010031515.1:0-35398 GCA_963574575.1 Galagoides demidoff | reverse complement strand
GGTAGAGTGCCATGGCATCACAGCTCATAGCAACCTCCAACTCCTGGGCTCAAGAGAGTCTCCTGCCTCAGCCTCCCAAGTAGCTGGGACCACAGGCGCTGCCACGACGCCCGGCCATTTTTTGGTTGCAGCCATCATTGTTGTTTGGCGGGCCCGGACTGGGGATTCGAACACACCACCTTAGGTGTACATGGCTGGCGCCCTAGCCGATTGAGCCACAGGGGCCGAGCAGCTCTGAAGCTGATGTAGTGAGAAGAATTTGGAAACTTCTTCCACTTCAGTGGAGTTGCTATCCACATGCCTAACACCCTTAATCTAAAAATGTCATTTGGAATAATATCTTCTATGAACAGCAGAGACCCCAACTAACAATGACTTAAAGTACAATATTTATTGTTTATTTAACAAAAAGTCTGGGGAGTGGTGGCTTTGAGGTAGGTCAGCAATTTCATGACATTATCAAGAAGTTGATTTCTTATTATTTTTTCCACTTCACTATTCCCACATGATGGTGAATTGCCATTATGATTGTTGCCTCATGGTGAAAAAATGGCAGCTTTAGCTTCAGACAGTGTATTCATGCTCAAAGTTTTGTTTTTGTCTTTCTTTTTCTTTTTTAATGGACAATGAGCTCTTCTCTCATCTAACTCTCTTCTATGAGGTTCTACCAACTTGCTCTCTAGGAGGATAGAAAAGAGATTACCTAACTTTCTGGTCTTTGTCATGAGTTACTCAGGAGGGAGCAAATGATTATAGCTTTTTGGTAGTGAATTAACAATTCCACCAGTCAAAACAATACAGAAAACAGATTGAGCCTAGGGATAGAGATGAAGAAGTGCATTCAAGAATGTTTCCAGAGTAAGAACAAAAATCTTTTCAGGTTACATATAGTCCAACCCAATTCTTAGTATGTCTAGCAAGCAAAATGGAACTCAAGATAGTCTTAGCCTTTATCCAAGTTCACCTTCTTGAAAACCTAGCAAGGGTAGATTTAATGAAATTACTGCAGATTTGGGAATTGAAAATGTTTTTCTCTCTCTTTCCCCTTCCCTCTTTCTTCCTTTTTTTCTATTTTTTCTTCCTTAAATTTAGAGTCTGTATCTGCTTGTTACTTGTAATAGGACATTTTTATATCTGAAGCAAAGGACACAGGTGGTTATCAGTCAGGGAAGTGACACAATGTAGAAAAAAAAAAAAAAAGAACTTTGAAGACCTGGATAAAGACTCAAGCTTTTAAATGCTCTTCAGTGAGCACCTCATTAGCCATACGTGGTCGCTCCTTAATTTTAATTCTAGTTATAAAATCGGTGGCTCTCATATTAACGCTTAAGACTGTAAGTCTGAAACTAACTTGTCTTCAGTTTCCTCATCTGTGAAAGAGGATGTGGAAAATATTTCATTCAGGGTTATATTTCATTATTTCATTATGACTCTGTTACATAGTATCCAAAAGCATAATTAACCTTAAGGAAAGTTGATTTATTCCTTACCGAACTCATTTAATCATCACCATCAACAACATCTATTGCATCATCATTGAGCAGGAAGTGCCAAGCAATATGTGAAATACTGAATGTGGACTGGATGATTAAATTTTATTTTTATCCCATCTTTGGAGATGACTCAGTTGAAAATAAGAGTGCTTATTTTCCCAGAATTGCTTGGAAATGTATAAAGCCAGAAATTAAACACAGTTATTATATAATTAACAACATGAGCTAGGTACTTACCCACTACACCACTGATTAACTGAGAAATATTTCAGAGAACTGTGAGATTAATATAATTGCTTTGGTTATCAAACAAAGTTATTATTCAAAATATTACCAGAAAAGAAGATACAAGCTCTTAAAATGTCACCAACACATTCTGACAAGAATGACCCAACGACAGGCACTGTGTTCACTTTGAATGTTTGTAAGCAGCCTGTGCAGGTTTAGGAGAGGGGCGAACACTCAAGGTTATTTACAAGGTTGCCTAAATATTGATGAGCAGTAAGACAGACTGATGTTTTAATAATTGATAATTTCTAACTCCAGTACCAGAGAGATAAACCTTAAAACAGAGAAAGAACAGGAGAACAGCCTGGGATAAGATCAAGTCATTGAAGGATTTGTTATATTCCCTTCATGCACTAAGCAGATTAGAATGTGGCCCTGGTCAGAGCAGCATGAGGGAACCAATCAGATAGAGCAGATACAAGAAACTTGTAAAAGCCTTAGGTTGGGAAAGAAACAGATCCTTTGCCAAAGCAAATCTCTGCCAATGCTAATTCTACACAAAATGGGTTGGCAGTCAGCCTGCAGTGTGCTATTTGGGGCCAGACTCCCATGAGGGGACAGTGTAGAACTGCTACTTGCATACTCAGAAAGCAAAAAAAAAAAAAAAAAAAAAAAAAGGCAAGTCTTTTTTTTTTTCCCCCTCTTGTTGCTATAACTGAATAGGGAAATATTTCTATTTTCTACCTGGATTCTTGGAAGCGTGCTCCAGACAGCTGTGCAGAGACATTTGCACCTGAACAAAATGAAACCAATCCCAAATAGAGAAGGGGGTGCTAAAATGAATAAAATTTCACCCCTTGTTTAATGGCAATTTGATAAAAATGTCTATTTTCGAGACAGGACCTCCTGAGAAGCTTGATAACCAGCTGTGCCGAACAGCACACACCTGAGACCTAACAAGCAAAATAGGAAGTGGAACAATTTGTGAATAAAGGTTTTTCTTCCCTGCTTAAAGCTAGATTGGCAAATATTTATATTTTCCATGAAAACGTACATTCTTTGAATAGTATTTTGAAGCATCCTGGATAGAATTATGAGTTTAAAAACCACTTACACGGTTGTGCATCCACAGAGCAGTTCTGTCACTGTGAGAGCCACAAATGCTTAATGAGCTTGAATTTGAGGATGAGAAAACAAGCACAGAATAAAATCCAATATCTCTGTAGGCGCAACCACAGCATAGACTCTGCTAACACCAGCAGTTCAGAGGGGTGTTCCAATAGTGATCTCCCTTGCCAAAGGTTTCCTGAAATTAGCTGTGAGAGATATGCCTCCAGGAAGATTAGATAATCCAGGGACAGTCAGGAGAGGAGAGGGAAATGAGGGGAAAGTCATAAACGGGTGAGCTTTCTCCTGCTACTCGTCTGCGTTTCCTTTCTTGGAATTCCCTGGTTGCAAAGACAATTAAGAATGAATCAATATCAATAGCCTTCATTCAGCTGTTCATAAATATATACATATTTTATAACATCAGGTTTTACACCATAAGTGTGTAAAAATATATATACATATATAAATCTATGATATACACATATTTTATAATATATACAGATATATGTCAGTTTAACATTTTAAAAATCAACAAATAATAAATTTTAAAAGTGAAAAAGTGAGTTGGAAGAGCTCAAATTCTGTCAATAAAGATGGTAACAGTAATTACCTTTAGCTAGACACTGAACCACCACCACTTCTTACAGCCCAGTATCCTGAGAGCTTGACCAGGGAGTTAGGCATATAGAAAAATGATGCCATGCCAGTGACTCAAGGTGCAATTACCATAATAGTTATTTTCCTGAAAACCTTATTTTCCTATAAACCCAGATTACGTTGATAATGTCCAATGCTCTCTAATATTTACAGCCTTTATGCACTTTTTTTGGTACTTCTGTTTTATAACTCTATTGGGAAACTGAGGTGATTTCTTTTTCTAAAACTAAATCCATGCATTTCAGAATAAGTCTGTGCTCATTCAATTTTTTTAACTATTAAAAGGCATTGATTATTTGGAAGAAATAACCTCATTTCTCCTTTTGAATGGAATATCTCAATTAGAAAGCCAAAATTGGATTACGTTTTTGTGAATATAAGACAAGTAATCAATTGAAGGTTATGTTTTGAGAGGTGCTAAAAGAATTTGCCAAAATAAATATGCTGCATCCTATGTCATCCAAGTATATATTATTTAGTAATTCTGTGGCTTATACAATCCCACCACTAAATATCCCCTTTTGCAAGGAAAATTCTACCCCGATAAGTAAATTCTTAGTGTATAAGAAGTTGTCTAGTAATTCTCTCCTTCAATTGTCAATACAGAAACAGAAGGTCCTTCTCCCACTACTGCAGTTGGAAAAAATCATTTCTTGAGTTTCAAAATCTAGTACAATTATACGATTTCAGTATTTCTACCTGAAGGGGGGTTACTTACTCCTTTACGTTGGTCACTGTGGACTTTATATTCAGTATTAAGATAGCAAATGTCAGTACATTTTATAATCAGTTCTTTGCAGGTGTCCTATCAAATTGTGACCTCCTATAGACCAATGAGTATGACTGAGTCTGTTTCTTATTTGCTTTATATTCTCAGGATCTCTGATAGCACCTTAATATGGTGATAAAATTTTTATAAAGGGATTACATATGGCTCATAAAAACTGAAAACTAAGATCAGTCAGGCAATTATTTGGTTGCCAGCTAAGGATATGTCATGAAAAACATTGGCATCTTTGCTGATAAGAACTGCTGGGTTAGATACCTTCTCTCTCTTTTGCAAAACCTTGATATGGGTCCCCTTCAAGAAGCAGTTCAAACACGACAACAAATTAACATTTTGATATATTAGCCAATAGTGTTTCTCCCTATAATTATGTGTACCATATGACCTTTCCCAGTTGGGGTCTTTCAAGTTCATTTCTCAGGGAAGAGATATATTTAGAGAAATACAGCATCAGTAGAGGATTCAAATTGCTGGCTCTTGAGGCAGTCTGGTTGAGTCTGAAAGGCCTGGGCCCAGGAACCTCGTGAAAGTGAGAAATGGCAACTAGCTTTGTTCAGCTAAAGCAGAAGACTGTACGAGCTGGAGTAATCAGAGCTGTAAATTGAATATACTTGTGTATGAGTGTTTGAAGGCTAATGTGGGTTAAGTAGATTTGCATCCAGTAGGAAATGAGAAATAGTATTCCCCACACAGGTGAGTATATTTACTTAAACAAATTACCTCCTTCCAAAAAGTCCAGTGCTAGCTGGAGTACTCATTCTTGACCACTCTCCCTACTAACAACTTTCAGGGACTATCCTATTACTATCATAGAACTCTCAGCAAATGCTGGAGTGTGGAGTGAAATTCTGGTGTATCTGATACAGAAAGTCCTTAGGAAGGAGTGAGAAAGTTGAGTTTTGTTGTTTTCACCTGTGGGAAATTTTGAGACTAGGTCAACAAAAAGGGCCTTATATTAGTGATGACAAGCTACCTCTGATGAAGAAAGTATCATGTAGAGGAGATGCTGTTGGCTGAGGACAAGCTTGGAGCAGAGCAGTTTTTACTGAGATGCTTCTGCATTGAGGTGCCATTTCTCATCACTCCACTGGTGAAAAAAAATCGCACTTAATGGTTCATTGACTGTTAACCTGACATTCTCTAAGGAATGTCTCTAAGTTTGAAAAGAACAGCACTCATGTCAACAGGTACTAGAGCAGGGTTGTTAACTGAAGGTCTCTGGGATCTGGCTGCCAGACATAAAATCCTCACTGCTCCCTAGAGTCATAGTAGAATGATCATCAGCAGGTTAATTAAGCTCTGTGTGCCTCAATTTTTTCAGCTATAGACTTTTTAGTGGCATTGGGAAGATTAGAAATGTGAGCACATGTGACATACTTCAGATTTTTGGACACATGGGTGTGAGTTCCTGTTGTAAAAGTTATCATCACATAGCCTTGTCTGACATGAACAAGTGATGAAACATCATGAGTCCTTTGTAGTAACTTGATCAATGTCACAAATATGTCCATGTTACTATCTCCATAATCTGTGAATATTACCTTATATTCAGGTATCACTTGTTAGATGTGATTAAATCAAGGACCTTGAGATGGAAAGACTATCCTGGATTATCTGGGCAGGCAAATGTTCCTCATCAGAGCAGTACAGAAGTCAGAACTGGAGGAGTAGTTGACAGCAGCAGAGATTAGAGTTGTACTCCCAAAGACAAGAACAGGCCATAAACCAAGGCCATAAACCAAGGAAAAGAGGCTGCTAGTAGAGGCTGAAAAGTAAGTAATTTGAAGAGATATTATTTTAATGCCTTAAATCCGCCAATAAAGTCTGGCAAGGTATCCATTCTGTAGAGAAGATAGTTTATTTAAAGAACATTTGTAACTTGCCCAAAACTAAGTGTCCAGTGAGTAGGGAATGAGAAAATCTTGAGGCACTCTGACTCCAAACATTACAGTTTTCAGGATTCCAGAGTGGAGTGTTTCTGTGGAGACTTCTATCTCAAGGTCCCATCTTAAGAAAAATCAGTTACTTTGTTATATCATATTAAAATATCTATATATGGAATGTTATGGTCATTTTCAACCAAATTTCAGCTTATTCTCACCAAAGTAAAACAAGGAAAAGAAAGGTAGCAAGAGAAATCTACTTATGAATACATCAACAGCTATAGTGTCAAGGAGCTAAGATCAGGGTGAGAGTGAAATGATTTGAAGTTAGAGGAAATTTGATCTCTAAATCAGCTGCACCTTTGCTATGTGGCCAAAGATAATTCACTTAATTCCTCCTAGGTTTAATTTCCCTATTGGTAAAATAATTACCTTATGAGGTTTGGAGGAAGAGTAAATGATATAATCAATATCAAAAGTCTTTATGTACCATGTACATAATTGCAATCATGTTTTATTGAGATCTGATTAAATTTCTGAAATTATTCTAACCACATTACATGGATTATCTCATTTATTATAATTTCCACATTATCCCTAGTATGTAAGCATGGCAAGGCAGTAAAAATAATGGCTTAGAGCACCAACTTGCAATCCAATATTGGGCGTAGCCAATATATCCAACTTCTCTACCTCAACTTCCTCATCTGTAAAATGATGATGCTAGTTCTCTATCTCAGACACATGACATAAGAAAGAAATGAGTCTGTTTGTGTTTGTGTGTTTTGCTTGGAGAACTGTGGGTCTGCCACCCAGTACTTGTAAGTGTCTGTGATTATCATCACCACCTACTTCACAGATGGGGAAAATAGATGCTTACATGTCCCAGATCAGAGAGCTTGTCAGTACTGAGGGACTGGAACCAAGATTGAAACCCACAACCTTTCCATGTTGTTTCTCAGTATTCGAAAATTACCTAAAGCCAATATATGTTTTATAATATAATAAAATGATAATAAGACTTCTATATAGGAATGTGAAACAATTTATTTACTATAAGTAAATGATGTGAAGTCTTTGCACAGTATATCATCACTGAAGATTTTAAATTCTGGGGTGGCGCCTATGGCTCAAAGGAGTAGGGTACTGGCCTCATATGCCAGAGGTGGTAGGTTCAAACCCAGCCCCAGTCAGAAAAAAAAAATGATTTTAAATTCTAATAAATTCATTTATTTGTGACTACAAGAATATTTAAAAAGAAAGTCTCCTGTACTTATGAACAGATGTTTATAGCTCCTATATTCATTGACAAAGAGTCAATGCAACCAAGTTATCCATTAGTAGATAAGAGGATAGATAAATTCTGATACATTTCAACCATGTATTATTACTCAACAATGAAAAGAAATAGGCTGTCAATCCTTAAATAAACATTGAGTAAATTTAAATGCATATTACTATGTGAAAGAAGTCAATCTGAAAAGGCTGCATACCATATAATTATAACTGTGACATTCTGAAAAAGGCAAAACTATGGAGAGAGTAGTAAGAACAATTCTTGCCAGAGGCTGGAGAAAGGAAAGAGTAAGTAGGCAGAACCAGAACATTTCTAGGGCAATGAACTATTCTGCATGACATTATAATGGTCTATATACTACACTGGTCTGTAGAATAACACTGTAATGGTGGATACATGATCTTATGCCTTTGTCAAAATCCATGGAATGTGCAATACCAAGAATGAGTAAATATGAACTGTAGACGTTGTGTGATAATGATATGTCAGTGTACAGATTGTGACAAACATACCACTCTGGTAATAGTGGGGGAGGCCGTTCAGAGGTGGGAGGAAAGGTTGGGAACTCATTGTACTTTCTGCTCATTTGCTGTGAGCCTAAAACTTTTCTTAAAACGTTAAAAAAAGAAAGAAAGAAAGAAAGAAAGAGAAAGAAAGGGGCGGCGTCTGTTGCTCAAGGAGTAGAGCGCCAGCCCTATATACCAGGGGTGGCAGGTTTTAGCCTGGCCCCAGCCAAAACTGCAAAATGAAAGAAAAAGAAAAGAGAAAGCCTTCATCCATAAACATTTGCTAAACATTTCTTGCTTTTAAACTGCACTTACTGAGGCTCAGTGCAGTGGCTCAGGCCTGTAATTCTAGAACTCTAGGAGAGGTCGAGGTGGGTGGATTGCCTGAGCTTAAGAGTTCAAGACCACCCTGAGCAAGAGCAAGAACCTTGTCTCTAAAAAGAATAGTTAAGTGTTGTGGCAGGGGTCAGTAGCCCCCACTACTTGGGAGAGTGAGGCAAGAGAATTTCTTGAGCCTAAGAGTTTGGGGTTCCTGTGAGCTATGACTTCATTGCACTCTACTGAGGGCAACAAAGTGAGACTTTGTCTCAAAAAAATGAAAAATAAATAAATAACTTTGATTGCTCTAATTTGTTTTTGTTTGTTTTTGTTGTATTTTATAATGTAATATTATCAGGCCAAATGCTTATGATTCTCTTTGAATCATATTTTAGGGGTCTTGGTGGTATAATTTACACAAAGTTATTAAAAATTAAATCTTTGCATTTTTCATAATTATTACCATTCTGGAGTTTAAATAATTTAAGGAAAAAATTATTATTAATTATAAAAATCTTAGCTGGGCACTGTGGTGGTGCCTGAGGTCCCAGCTACTCAGATGGCTGAGGAGAGGGACTCGCCTAAGTCTAAGAACTGGAGTTTGCTGAGCTGTGATGCCATAGCACTCTATCAAGGGTGACAAAGTGAGACTCTATTTCTAAAAATTAAATAAATAAAATAATAAAAAATTCAAAAAAAGTCTTGACCCCCAAATCTAACCTAATTTAACTTCACATTAAGGTTTTACCCTGAATCTTACACCCAGAGTGTTAGGTTTGAAAGGATCATAATTTTCACCAAATTCAACCATTTATTTACTGTTTAAAAGCACTGGTTTCATGATGTCCACCAAAAAAGGAAAACCCAACCCAGGAGCACTCAACTCTGCCCTTTGTCATCAATATCATCCCTTCTTCTAAGATGATGAGATCTTGGGACATTCTCCTCACAGGGCCTTCCTCTAACTTCACTTTCTTTCTGCTAGAATGGTATCGAATCACTTAGGGTTATTTCACTGCATTCTTCTTTGTTAATTCTGCATACTTTCTAAAGCTTCTGCTCTATGCCCAATACAATGCTAGTTGCCAGGAAATGTTATCATCTGTCACTCGTCTTTGCCAGTCATCTCCATGCCTCATATTTAATAGAAGTACATAGGATTTGTTTTTCAGTTCTTTTTCTTTTTTTTTTAGATCTACAACATATTTAGACAAATGTCAAAGAATAGTTATTTTTTTCCACACTGACTTCCATTATTTCCCTCCTTCCTCTTTTTTTTCACTTCCCTCTATTTCACTCCTATCTTGTTTCCCGAGTTCCTCTCTCTTCATTCCTGTAAGTTATTTATAAAGTCTAAGTGTGGGAGTCACTGGAGTGAATAATGTTTTGGGGTTTTGTTTGTTTTTTTGTTTGTTTTCTAACTAACACGAATGGGAGAACATTCTCTGATTCCAGGGATGAAGCTTCACAAGAACAGTGCGTGGTCAGTGTGGCAGTAGGGTGCCCTCCCTTGTACGTCCCCTGAATGCTCAGCCACCACAACCACCACAATAAAATTACATGCAAGTGATGCAAGACTTGAGGCAAAACTTGGGAGAACTCGAGCTTATTCCTATGTTTTTTCCTTAAAATTTGCAAGTGTAAACAAAAGAAGAGATATACGCAGTCATTTCGAAGTATAAAGGGAAAAATTATAATCCTTTTTTTTAATGGAGCGAAGCAGGGAAATGCAGTTCTAAGCTGTTGGAACCTGTCATTGGCAGATTTTGTCAATACTGAGGCATAGCCAATTTTCTAAATACTTGTAAAGGAACAATTTGGAATGATAGGCCCTTTTAATATTAGTACCTATATTCATTTATAAAAAGTTGACAGGTTGTTTGCCATTTTTTACTCAGGATGTTAAGTCTGTTGGTCACGTAGGCAGTAACCTGCAGAAAAGACTGAGCCACATTCACCTGTAGTGACATGTTTGAAAGCATCACTTCTGACTAAAATAATCACTTAACCTGAAGCATGTAGTGGAAATGGGAATTACCTGATTAACACCTTATCTGACCACCCATAACTTTTTCTCTCCTCCTTTTGTAGAAAAAGCAGTAGTGACCATTGTAGGGTATGAACTCCTTACAGGGTAGCACGAGGAAGCAAGTGAACAAAATGTAATAAGAAATATTAAATCTCTTTTGAAAAAAGCAACATTTACTAAAAGGTATGCAAAGGATCAAATGACTTTCCTACATCAAAGCTGACTCTCATACAGAATGGTAAAAATGAAGTAATTAATCAAAGAATTAGCCAAACTGTGAGCAAGAGAGAAAAATTCATGTAATATAGTAATTAATTAAATAGAAAATATAAAAGTAGGTTCTGTCTTCATAGGGCAGTGTCTAACCAATGTTAAATCCATAGCAATAGTGACATCAAGATTAGAGACACATAAGTAGACTACAATGAGTGATACTAACAATTTGTAAAAATCAGAAAGAGAGTAATCATCTGCTTGGGCAATCTACAGTACAAAAAGTAAACTATACTGCAATTTAAGGTTGTTTACCATTTGAAAATTTGCATAATCTGATTTCTATGTGACCAGAAACAAAAAACCAAATAAACATTTGATCCAGTGAAATATTCCATCCCCTTTGAAACTGCAATCTTCCAAAAAGTGTGAAAAGAGGAACTGGAAATAATTCAAATACTTTTTTTTAACCTCTCCAAAACATACAAAGGCAAAGAAAATATAAACTTAGACTTCTTTTGGACTGCAAAAGGCTAAGTTGTTTTTTAAAGGAGCCTGAGTAGGCACAGACTATTTTTCTATTCTTCCTAAAGCAGATTAACTAGTTGGGTATTTCTTTGAATAGCTTAGAAGGTTCAAGTTCTATCTGGCAGAGTGAATAGGTAATGATATATGCCTCATTCACCAAAGAAACAAATGTTTTGTTTCCCAACTCTAATTCTGTATTTTGTAGTAAGCTAGAGTGATATAATATACACTAGTATTATTGTAAAACAAGAGTTTATTACTTGGCTAAGTAAGTTGATCTTTAAAAAAGTGTACAAGTGCTTTGAAATAAAATAAAAACTACTTAATCCAATCTTCTCTCATACAATTTCTTTCAAGGAGAACAGACACAGCCTGTTAAAATAACAAAGAATGTAGAGTTTCCATTCATGGACAAAGTGTCCTCATTCAAACTCCCACTCTAAAGCTACCTTGCCCTCTTCTCAACTTTCTTTGCAGTGGGGAAATGTGATTCCATGAAACCTGCTGGATTTTGTTTTATGTTAACTGGCGGAGCTTTTCACGTCTCACAGACCTGGTGACACCTAAATGACACACACTTTGGATTTTCTTGTTGTGGGGAAAAGGTAGATAAAGGGAGGAGGAGAAACCTAAAACAGGTGGGTAAGGGCAGGGTGGCATTCACAAACGTTCCTGAGATCAGGGCCAGGCTTAGGATCACAGGGGAGAATAAACACTCGCTCCAGTGAAATGATTTTACAAAAAGTGTTAAATTACAAACCAAGTACCAAGAATGCTCCAAAATCTGACAGTGCTAGGAGAGAGCTTTGCGAAGGAGAATTTAGAATCCTCAGAATCTTTAGCCAAGATCTGAGTAGCGCCTAATGCAATGATTTAAAAGTAATTAGTAGACTATGTCTGGCGTGCAGAGTGACTGCAGTATTATGTCATATGGGGACTGGTGTAAAATGCCAACATTTCCAGCTGTACTGAGGGTTAGGACTGAATGTTTTAGAATGGAATTCTATTTGGCCTCATTTTCTATGACACTGCTAGAATTCAGCTATGGATGTCTATCTGGTAGATATACCCGTTTAAATTCTTGAAGCAATCAGTAAATAATGCCTGCCTTCTAGTTTCAGAATGATGTGGAACATCAGGTTTCATATTGTTTGAACAAAATATGCATATACCTTCTGAGTTTCTGGCTTCATAGAAACATGTCTTTAACGTATGCATTCCCAAAAGACTTTTTAAAAGTGTGTTCAAATAAAAAATCGTAAAAGGTTGAGATGTGATTTTCACAAGATTACAAAATGTAAAACAAATGTCAAAGTAAATTTTTACAATTGCTTTTGATTACAGCATTTTGAGATTCTAGAGCATTTTAGGAAATTCTTAAACTAGCAATTTTTTTTTAACTAAGCATAACCTCCCCTGAACCTAACTGCCTTGCTGTCCCCTCCTGTCAGTCAGTTCCTTGTATTTCTTTTGAATCTGTTTGTAAGACCGGCCCCTAGGGCAGAAAGCATTTGTTGGGCCAGCTCCCATTATCTAAAGACTTTTCTGAGGGCTGATCTCCTCTTCAGCATTGAAAAGGCAAAGCCTCTTCTAGGAGGTCCATTTTATCAGATTCCTTGTTCCTACTGTCAATGTGAGTAGCTCACAACTTTCTAGAAAAAGAAGGAAATCAAGTGTGAACCAAGGGTACCAACTGGGGCCTTTATCGTCAAGGAGAATATTTATTTTCTTCTCTGAAACTTCAGTACTGGCTAGAGTTACTACTGGGACCGATCCTTTCCCAAACTTATCTGTATTATTGGCTGCATTTTTTTTTTCCAGTTCTGAACACAATGTATTATACAACTACAACAAAGTGGCTCCTATCAGCTAATGAGCTCCAGACTGAATCTAATCTTAGCTGTATGAGCAAAGCAGCATGGCAAGTTCCCTTTTAAGAGAGAAGTTCTGTCCATCACAAAAGGGGCCCAGGTGGGAATAAAATTCACATCTACTACATTCGTTTTTATTAAAGGTCGTATTCCAGCTTTGAGAAAGCATCAGCACCGTCGAGTTCCCCTCAGTCGCCTGCCGACTTGACATCATGATTATACATATATAAAGTTACAACTTTCTGTTTATCAAACACCGTAGATTCCACCAGGATTGTAATTTTGAACTTGGTCTATTTGTGCCAAATTGCCTGAAAATAATAATTAGAGACAATTTAACATAATGAGTACAGTAGTTTCACATAAATTACCCCTACAGAACATTAATTGTATTCATTAAACAGAAAGGGATAAAATTCCAAGGTCACATCTAGTATGGTTTTATTTTTAGAAATCATCTTCAATTTCTTTCTTTTTTAATTTATAACACAGTGGCTTAGACAGAACAAAATGATATGTAGCCAGTGAAGTTATTGCATTAGGATGCTAGTTTTAATTAAATATTCTACTTAAACTCAGCAAAGTCACTTTCTAGTTATGTTCTCATTTTTTTAACATTACTATGAGTTTAAAATCTCTTTAGTATCTAAGCACTGAGAGATTGTTCAAGTTTGAATTTTTTCTAATTTTTTAGTTTTATTATCCTACATGAATGAATATAAAAAGTCAGTATATTGGAAAAAGCACACTAAATTCTACAGTGTGAAGTCGAATTAGAATCCTCTTTTGGGAATTAATGATTGTTTAAATTTAAATAAAATGTCCTATTTATTTATTAAACATCCTTTATTTATTCCTTTTTGTTATTAGGATTGTTGATACTGAAAAATTTATAAGAGTTTTACTAGGGACAGGGTTATAGCTTAATGATCTAACTGAAATGTGACTTTTACAGAGAAAGCTGTGAATTATATCTCTTCTGCCTTAAAATTAGTCCGTGTTGGCCCAAGCCAAGGATATAGTATATATCATAAATTTAATATGTTAAGAACTAGAGAAGTACTGAACATTTGGTGAAGAAACACTACTGATCATTCTTGCTTTTCTTCATGAAATATCTCATAAAACCATGAGGTTACCTGTTCTCAAATTCCAGGTTCAGCATGCAGCCTCCTAACTACTAATTCAGGTACCACTGCTAACAGAAGAGGAATGAGCTGGGATATTCTCACCACTAGAATAGTATACTCTTCACTGCAAATCAGTAAGACTTCAGCTTTAGTTTTAAATCCATTCTTACAAGTTGAGTGAATCTGTCCCCAAATACCTAATCTTGTGAATTCAAGTGAATTAACTGAAGTGTTAAAATCAGTGTTCTGTACTATACCTGGGCCATTTTAACTCTACTGAAAATGTCTCTCTGCATCTAGTCTATCTGCTTGTCTACTAGGTATCACAAACTTATTCTTTTTTTTTTTTTCACTTTCAGTTTTTGGCCGGGGCTGGGTTTAAACCCACCACTTCTGGCATATGGGGCTGGCGTCCTACCCCTTTGAGCCACAGGCACTGCCCAGTATCACAAACTTAATAAGGCAAAAATAGAAATTCAAATTCAAATCCGTCTTTCTGTCAAAAAAAAGAAAAATACACAATCAACCAGCCATTTATTCTCACAAAACAAAAACACCAGAAACTGTTTTTGATTTCTTTCTTTTTTCTCACTCCCAACAAACAGGTAGTCCTGAATGATCTCCTTTGAAAATAAAACCCACTTCAATCTACTTCTCATTATCTTCATTGGGAGTTCCTTAGGTCAAGCCACCATCTCTGTTGCCTGGATGACTTCCTTAGCTAACTAATACTCACGTTCCTTTCTTGCCCTATGGAATGATCCTTTTAGAATAGGTCATACAGCACCTACCTTCTACTCAAATCCTCTTAATGCAGCCCACTTCATTCTCAAGGAATGCAGAAGTCCTATAATGCCTTGTACGATCCACCACTGGCTCTAGCTTTGACCTCAGATTTGTTCGCTTTCCCACTGGATAACATCAGGAATCCCTGACTCCTTGCTCTTCCTCCAGGAACTCAGGCATGTGAGTCCTTCAGGGCTTCTGCCATTGTCATTTCATCAGTCAGGGCTGCTGTTCCCCTAGGTAACTGCATCTTTCCTCCTCGGTCTGTTAAGGTTTCTATTCAATGTTTTATCTCATCAGAGAGCCCTTCTCTGATCACTCCAGGAACAATTCCCCACCATCACCACTTTCTTTCCCTTTACTCTTCCTTGTTTCTTTCTCCTCATAGCACCTAGCATCACCTGAAATAGTAAGTAGTTTGCTTTTGGTCTGTCTCCCACCCTGGACTTACAGTCTATGACAGCAAGGACTAATTTTGGTTGTGTTCAATCCCCTATTTTCAACTCTTAGAATATTGTCAAGTAAACCCATTCAATGAGCAAAAGAACGCCAAACTGGGCATAACAAATACACTGCCGATTCTGATGACACTGCTTGGCACACAGAGTATTTTTTTTCTACTTTTTTATGCCATTTGCAATAAAATGGAACTAAAGGCACTTATTTATCTCTAATACTTTGATCAAGCTGAGCTAAGTGATTCACAGGTCAACCTTACTCCCAACATGGTTTCAATCCTATGTGAACCTTGGGAAGCTTAACAACCATGTCCACTGTCCTCTCTGATCTGGTCCTGGCAAGTATATCCACCAAGATAGCATTTGAGGCCTAAGACAACAAACTTCTTCAAAGTGAAATAGCTTAATCCTCTGTATACCCTCATAACCTATATAACTTTTCTCATAGCACCCAGAATATTTATTGCTCTGTTTGTTGCCTGGTGCAGCTCTTTCTACTAGGCTTTAAGTTTCTGAAGATCAGAATCTCTGGATTAGTCATTATGGTGAACTGGATCAAAAAGTATCTTACTCTGGCGGGGCACAGTGTCTCACATATGTAATGAGCACTTTGGGAGGCCAAAGTGGGTGTATTGCTTGAGCTCAGGAGTTCCAGACCAGCCTGAGCAAGAGGGAGATCCTATCTCTACTAAAAATAGAAAAACTAGATGGGCGTTTTGGTGGTGCCTAAGTCTCAGCTACTTGGGAGGCTGAGACAAGAGGATTGCTTGAGCCCAAGAGCTTGAGGTTGCTATGAGCTATGATGCTACAGCATTCTACCAACAGCAACAGAGTGAGACTCTGTCTCAACAATAAAAAAAGAAATTACTTCACTTATTGCATGAATAATTATTATAAAATATGCTGCAGACATGAATGTAATGTGTTCAAAAGATAGAAGCAAAGCCAGTGTAGCTTGAGAAGAGACAGCAAAGTAGAGGTGTTACTACACAGGAGATGAGAGGGACCAGAAATAAGTCCTGTTGGGTGTTTTAAGCAATGATAAGTTTGCCTATCCTTATTTTACGTGAAATAGGAAGACAATGGAGGTTTCAGAAAGGGGAGATATGATCTGATTTATATTTTTTTATAAGATCATTTTCACTTCTGTATGAAAAGTAAGCTTTAAAAGAACATAAAGTTGGGAAGGCTGTTTGGAAACTTCTGAAGTAATCAAGCCAAAAGAAACCAGTAAGATGCACTGTGGTATCAGAAGAGGAGATGGAAGAAGTCGGAGTCATACGTTTGGGGAGTAATGCTCTGGATATGTAACATGAGAGAAAAAATAATCTAAAATCATTGTGAGGGTCTTGGACTTGAGCAACTGAATGTATGGTGGCATCATCTACAAGGTAGGATAACTAGAGAAAGGGGTTGGGAAGGAATCAAGAAGTGATTCTTGTTTTAATTTGTTTATCTCTTTATTTACTTTTAGATGCATTCTGAACTTAAGTGAACCCATCAAATAGGCAGTTGAATATATAAATGTGAAGCTCAATATTGATGAGTTAATTAATTCATTACCCAATGCTTTATGGAAGGTTTCATACTAGGCTTTGTCAAAACACCAAGGTTTCATGATTGAACAAATTAATTTTATTCAATCAGTGGGAGCAAGTCAAAATATAAGAATTTTTTTCCTCAAATGTAAATTTTATTCTAATTGATTCTAATTTGATTTCTACTTATCTACAGTAGAGTCTAACAAAAGATAGGAAATTATATATGTAAATGAAGAAATGTGTATATAAATATACCTATAACATAAATCCATACACACACATATGCCATTTGATGGTTTTATTATATGTCTAATATTTAATCCTTTCTTGACTTTTCACCTAGAGAGCCACTCTGCAGAGGACCTGATGTGGTTTCCCACGAGTCTGAATGTGATGACCTCTAACATCTCTGTGTCTGTGCTTTGTAGGGACTTGGGGAGCAAGTTATAGATGAAAATGTCTCTAGGAAGGGTTAACTGATCGAAGAATGTGGAATAATTATTATGACCCTTAAAACCAACTGTGTCCTTCCTAATGATATTAAAAGGGAAATCTTGGGTCATTGGCCAATTTGGAATTCTATGACTGAACTGGCCGTCAGAAAGTCATCACTTCAAACACTAAATATTACCAGCCACGTGGTACCATTAAGATGGAAGAATTACATATAGAATTAGAGGTGAAGAAAGGGTTCTTAAGAAGAAAAAACCGCTGCCCCATTAAATGTACCAAAGAGAAGATAGTTGATCGACTTTTTTTATTGGCTTATTTAATAGCACATTGTGAATTCTAAATGAAGCTGTTTTTCACCTCATAATGTTCACACCTGGTGCTGTAAAAGATTCATAGCATTTTCTGGGCCATGGCTGTCAGTGTTTTAATAATTTGGCTTCATGCATTGTAGACATTGTTAATATATCATTTAATAGGCTTTTATTCTTATTCAGCAAAATTTTATTTTTTAGATGAGTTTTCCTATGACTTTAGACTATTTTTAATTTCTTCTAAACACTTTACCATAACAAAAAGGTTATCCTACCGTTTTAAAAACTGGTATACATAGACACCAATATGTTTGCCACAGCTGATTAAAAAAATAACAAACCAAATAAAAGATAATTCCAGCTGGTTTGATTTTTATACTCAAAAAAAAAAATTTAAAAGTTATATTAACAAATTAACTCCTGGCCAACATGTTCACAAAAAAAGAATATGAAAGGTTGTAAAGAAGCTACTACTTCTTCATTTCCTGACCAATAAAATGACGTACCTGAATTTTATATATGTTTTAAGTTACCAAAACTATTTTATGGTTATTAAAACAATTTTATATATGTACACATTAAAAAATTCCAACACTGAGGAATTATGTAGATTACATGTAATATCACCTTCCGCCTATACCCATCTCATTGCATTCCCCACAAATAATCACTCCGTATTTTTGTGAGTATTCTACTCACAAGTTGTTTTTAAGTATTTTGATATTTTAGGTAGACCACAACATGCATATGTATAAATATGTATATTATATAAAAGGATCATATTATTTATTCAGGTTGCTCCTTTTTTCAGCTTAACCAAATATCTTCAATCACTGATACATGTTAATAATTCACTTTTTCTGTTTGTCGCACAGTTTAGATTGTGAGATTTTTAAGGGCTATATAGTGTTTTTTGTAAATGGTCATGTTTCTATATTTCAGAATGTGCAATTAGCAAAGCTATTGCTACTTGAATCTCTTTATTTCCTGAGCTATGGCAACAAACATTAAAAAATATATGTTATGCTTTCATTGAATAAATTTGGCAAAACAAACAGATGGACAGATTGACAAATAGTCAAGTGGCCATTGATATTTCATAGTCACCATGACTTTGTGGTAGAGTATTTCTGAAAAGATTAGGTTTATACAAACAGCCCCCAATAAATTCGACTTCATGATTTCTTTGGATATCTCATTAGATGCCTGGCAGCACAATCACATTGTTTTTGAGATGTGCGCAAGAAAAAGTTATCAATTAATAAAAGGGCTAAACATTTACCCTCGAGATAGTACATCCAGCTCTTAACCCTCCTAATAAAGGAAGCATCTGCCTTGCTTAAATGTCATGGTCAATAAATATCTCCCCAGAAGAGTAGAATTTCTCTGTATCAATCTACAATGTCAAAGGCATAGTGCATACTGATTAAGATAATGCACCGTCTACAAGGGGAGCATGGTAAAAATAAGCCACATAAGCTTATTCACCTAGGAAACCCCCTGATTCAATCTTACACCCAGAGCAGTACTCTGTAAATAAAAATTTAATTCAGAAATTAACAGGCCATTCCCTACAAACTGTGTAAACATTCCTGATATGAGAAAACTATTTTATCTCCTAATGGTGAACAAATCAGGTTTAAAAGATGAGGCATTAGGTTAAAAATTAGGAATAAAGCAAGAATTGTCATTTTGGAACCTTTCCTTTAGTCAGAATAGGGGAATTCCTGCACATTTATTACTTAAAAGTAGATTTAAAAGGGATGTGATTTTATATAAAATAGGAGGCCATTTAGGAATGCGTTGGAGGGTAAAATAATATGGTCTCATCACGGGATTGATTTCCTTAGCCTTAAAAATAACTCCTATGGTTGTGCCATAATGATGCAGTTATCCTGGCATGATATTAACATTCATATAACATTTTTCTGGCAAGAATAATAAAAACTATGTACATAAGGATAGTTTATGTATATTTTGGATGGCAAAATAAAATTAGGTCATCCACACTGAATGTAAGGTGACAGGAAAGGGAGACAGAAAACAGTAGATTCAGTGATTGCTTAGAGAGGTGAAAATTTATTATAGACTGCTACATGGATCCCAGAAAGCATTAAAGATATAAAATCAGGAAATGGACTTCAATTGTCATAGAGGGATTTATTTAAGACTGATGGCAGAGACTATTAAATTCTGAATTTCCTTCCTGAGAAGTAGTTAAGAATATGGTGGATAGCTGTTTGCAATAAGTATTTTACAACATCTTTTCTTATGAATGCCACTTTGTACTTTATCAGTTATATAATCCTATGATTTGTTTCTGTGCTGTAGGTTCTCTCAACCTAACATCCAGAGCTCTTTTTATCTGTCATGTTTTATTTCAAACCAAGTTTACAAAGTCCTAAACTATCCAGTGACAAAGATTCTAGTAAAGCCCATCTGTAAGATTGGAAACGCCGTAAGTTCAGATACTGAGTTCTTGCTAGTTTCCTTAAATGAGTTAAGGAGGAAAAAGAACTTATTTTTAGAAAATGTTCAAAGTTATAAATTGAGTAAATATCATCATGTAAATGTCCATACTACTAAATTCTACATATATTTCCTAAAATTTGTGGCAATTAGTTATCTCTGAAGAGATTAACTAACATTCTCAGATATTCCTTAAGAACTGTCCATCCATGCACTGTCTGAATTCAAGATCAGAAAGGATTACATTACAAGATGATAAGGCTATAAGCCAGTTTATATTCTTTTTGTGTGCCTGGAACTACAGATGCACACCTGTTGAAGAAACTAAGAAGGTAGTTAAAATCCTACATAGTCTAAGTACATCTTGTAAACATAGACTGGTATCATCTCACATCCTTCTCAGTCCAATCTCCTTCCACAAGTTCATGCACATCTGCAGGCTGTTAATCATGAGTGTGGTTGTAATCTGAAAAGATTCCAGCCTCAGTCTGAATCAATGCTCTTTTATACGTTTAATGCATTTATTGTGAGGTTTGGGGCAAGGGCCAGGTTGCTCCTATTATGCTTCCAACAGCAAATGGCCCGGCATTCTCCATGCCCTGGATGTTTTATGGGTCCATGTTAAATTGAAATGACTTTGCATATGGATTTAAAAATGCATGTAATGATCTCTGTATTTATTAAAAATATGAATATGATTAGTTCTTAAAGTTTTAGCACATGTTTTCTTCAAGTTTCCTCAGGTGTCTAATATATCAGTTTGTCTTGGGTTAGATTCCCTGGGGTGGATAGTTAAGTACACTTTACAGAGGAGTCTTCAGCAGTGACACTGGTGAGAGAGAAGTAGTTGAATACCAACACAGTCACAATACAGATCCCACGGGACACAGCTGATAGTTCTGAGGTTGAGATGTTCCCCTTTCCCAGTGGTCCTATCTTAAGGAAAGGGCAATGGCCTTTACACTTCCACATAGAATATTCTGGGATGCAGTCTGCCCCCATAGATGCAGACGAACAGGCTTTCTTCAGAAAGTTCTAGAAGAGAGACTCATCTAAGAATTGTCAACTCCTAACTGTTCCAGCAGCTAGAGGAATGAGCTTCAGTACTGAAGGGGATCTAGAGGACACATGGCATTGTCATCCACTATGCTACTTTTTGTTTTTAGAGATAAGTTCTTACTATGTTGCCCAGGCTGGCTATGAACTCCTGGGCTCAAGTGATCCTCCTGCCTTGGCCTCAAAAGTAGCTGGGAACACAGACACACTACAACAACCTCTCACTACACTATTTTTATCTTAATCTTTTGTAACCAAATTTGTTTCCTCACTACTCTACTACAAAAGAAGAAAAATATTTTCAGATCTCATTGGTGACTTTATTTTTCAATATTCAAGACTTTCTTTATTGTTTGGGATTCATCGAGAGTACAAAGAAATAGGTTACACTAATTGCATTTGTTAAGGTCCCTCTTATAATTGTGTCCTACCCCCAAGAGATGTGCCATACACCATGACACCCATCCCTCTCCCTTCTTTCCCCTCCCGACTTGCTCCCTCCTCTACCCCATCCTTGTATTAACTCATCTTCTGCCTTCATATTAGAATAGAGTACATTGGAGTCTTGCCTCTCCATTCTTGTGATGCTTTCCTAAGAAGACTGTGTTCCACCTCCATCCAGGTGAATACAAAAGATGTAAAGTCTCCATCTTTTTAATGGCTGAATAGTATTCCATGGTGTACATATACCACAGCTTGTTAATCCATTCCTGGCTTGGTGGGCTTTAGGTTGTTTCCACACTTTAGCAATTGTAAATTGAGCTGCAATAAGTAGTCTAGTGCCAATAAGTGGTCTAGTGCCTTATGATATTTTTTTTTTCTTTTGGGTAGATGCCTAGTAATGGGATTGCAGGATCAAATGGGAGATCTAATTTGAGTTCTTTAACGATTCTCCATACTTCCTTCCAAATAACAAAAAAAGACCCCAAAATCCCATATATCACTGGGCACTAGAGATGAATGTAATCGTCCCTAAAGAAGATGGATGAATGACTAACAAACATACGAAAAATCCTCATCATCCCTAATCATCAGAGAAATGCAAATCAAAACCACCCTGAGAAATCACTAACCCCAGTGATGATGGCCCACATCACAGTCTCAAAGCTATAGATTCTGGCATGGTTGTGGAGTGAAGGGAACACTTTTACACTGCGTGTGGGACTGCAAACTAATATAACTTTTTTGGAAGGAAGTATAAAAAATCCTCAAATATTCAAGGTTTTTAAGCTGACAATTGAACAAATAAATCTTGAAAAATTCTCCACTCTTGTTTAAATCCTTTATTGACTTTCTTTCTACCCCAATTACTACTTTTCCTCTGCCTTATTCTCTTTTCTCCTTGTACTCTTTCTGTGAGAAGAAATTCATTCTCTTGCAGTTTCATTCTGAGTCCCTGACGAGGAACATCAAATTAACATTTCCAACTTCTCCACATGTCCAGATTATTTAATTGTCAAATATATATAGCATAATTGTCACCTGAGTCTTTCTCTATCATTCTGAAAGAAACATTTGAAAACACTAAGATATCATTAAAACAGCAAACCAATGTTATTTTATTAGTAGTAAAACTAGTGTTCTTTCATTACTATTACTACTGTTATTATGTATGAATTAGTATTATATGTAAGTCCTACTCATGTTTTCATTCCCCCCTTAATTAGTTCTTTCTCTTAACATCTTTATTCTAATGAACTTTCTATCCCTAAGTACCTAATCTTTTTCTTGAATTCATTTTGATTTTCCCCCCCTTACCCAATACCCAGCCATCAAATAGAACTTTTTGGAACTCATTTTCTTGTTCTGTTCTATTTCACCTCAACCATGGATGCTGTAAATTACTGGAACACAGTAAAGATTTCTAGATTGTCTTTTCTTAAACCTGTGTAGATTTTGAGAACTCTGTATATTCAAGTCATAACTTGGGAAATTAATCTTTCTACAACATACCTTTAACATAACAATTTCCTGTCAAAAAGGTCCCACAGGTTTTGTCAGAGCTAAACAAACAGAATTCTAAATCTTTAGCTTAATACCTCAGGGCTTTCAAAAAATGTTCAAAATTGAGCAATCACTGGATGCCATGTACCTTTCTAGGCACAGAAGAATAGTAGAGAACAATATAGACAAAATTTCTTGATTACATCTAGTGAAGAGGTGATACAATAAGCCAGATAAATCAGCAAAATACTTAGGACAGAAATGCTATGTTTATAAGTTCAGAAAAAGAGAAATAAAGTTGGGAAAAGGATATTAAATATTGAGATAAAGGGATATGATTTTGTATAAGACAGGTGCCTTATTTCAGGCTACCTTACCGGCTAGACTGGTGACTTTGACAATAAACACTTATTGTTCAGAGTTTTGGAGAGTGGAACCAGAGACTGGTGACTTAGACCACAAACAGTTATTGTTCACAGTTCTGGAGACTGGGAAGACCAGTGCTGAAAGGGCTGGGTGCAGTGACTAATAATACCTGTAACCCTAACATTCTGAGAGGCTGAGGTGGTGGATTGCTTAAGCTCAAGAGATCAAGGTCAGCCTGAGCAAGAGTGAGCCCCCATCTCTACTAAAAACAGAAGAACTAGTTGGGCGACATGACGGGTGTCTGTAGTTTCAGCTACTGGAGAGGCTGAGGCAGGAGGATCATTTGAACCCAAGAGTTTGAGGTTGCTGTGAGCTATGATGACACCATAAGCATCCTACACAGGGTGAAAGTGAAAAAGAAAAAAAGAAAGAAAGTCTGGAGGGGCACTATAGATACAGGGAATAATAATTTCAAAGGTCCTGATGAGGGACCTATGAAGAAGTTTCTGTGCATTGGTTACCAAGTTGTATGATCTGATGAGATAGAACTCCCACCCACAAGATACGTAAAGCAGGTTTATCATTTGCACATAGGCAACAAGGGATAACAAAAGGATTCAATGTAAACCTGCCCTCCAACACTTGGGAAAGCTGTCTGGTATGGACTGAATCTCATTGGTACATGATACACCTGTAGCACAGCTGAGAGGTCCCAGAATGCTATGTCTTCCACCCTAGGGTGAAAGGACTCGCTGGTCTAAAGCATTGAAGGACATCCTTTTCTAAGAGGGAATTTGAACAAAGTCTGAGCTTTTCTAGACAGCTCTTTCTTATCTTAGAATGTTGGAACCCACCACATTCTCCATATCTCAACTTTAAATAAGAAAGAATAGAGAACTTGATTGGTCTAAGGCTACCTGGTAAACTATCCTGAAGACCTTATCTGGATGTTTTGGAAAAAAATTAAAAAGTGAAAAGAACCCTGTAACTGGAGGAGAATGTGTTCAGTGCTGGGTTCAGTTTGGTTTGTTGTTCTTTAAGAGAGACATTGAGGGAGAATACTAAGAGATTAGATAAGAGATATGAAGGGTCCAAGACCACTTGAACATTTGGGGTTATTGTTAATAATTAAGCTTGTACTCTGAGTGAGATGGAAGCCATCGAAAGCTTTTGGGCAGAGTTCGGACATGATCTAATCTTTATTTTGAAAGCTAATCTGCTGAGGATGTACTGAAGGAGGCAATGTGGTCATGAAGGGACAGGTCAGGAGGATATAGGCATCCAGAAAAGACAAAATAATGGCTGGAATAAGACAATTGGTTGTAGAACAGAGAAGAAGTGATTGCATTCTGAATATACTTTGAAGGTATATCCAACAGCATTTACTGGTAGATTGGATGCTTGGTAATGAGGAGAAATGGAAATTGAGAATAAACCTAGTTCTTATGCAACTGTAATGATAAAACTATAATTATATGAGATAAGGAATACTGTGATACAAGAGAAACAGTCGATGGTGATGATCGGTAAGGTAGATAGCAGAAATTCAGTTTTGCTTATATTTACTTTTACAGGCTTTGTTAAATATTCAAGGGGTGATAGGTATAGGTGATCACGTAGAAGATTTTAACAACTTTATGCAAATGGAATTCAAAGCAGTAGAGGATGGACATAAAGTTTGGGAGATAGCAGCTTATATGTGGCCCATAAAACTTTATGACTGAAATAATGCCTCCTCTGCAGTGAGTACAGAAAAATCAGGAAAGAAAACTGGAAGGAGCATCCAGAAAGGCAGTCTCAAACCTGGTGGACATGGTGAGTGAAAGCTGAATGATGAGTTATTTCAAAGAGGAGCCATCAGTCATATCAAGGCTGGAGACTGGTCAAGTAAGATGATAACTGTGAACTGATCATTTAATTTAAACTTTGGAAATCACCAGAGACCAGTAATGACCAACTCAATCTCTCTTTGCAAACCATTATTTCTTAACCATTTACATATACCCTTTTCCAGGCAGTTTTGCCCGCTTAATATCATATAAAAATAGCATATTTGGTTATACTTCTTTCTGTACTTTTACACATGTATTCTCCCATTACAACAGTTGCTTCTCTGACTATTCAAATGCTATCCAACACTAGCATTCAAATTTTATCATCTTTTAATCATTTTCTGCAGCATACTTTATATTCAATGGCTAGGATAACGGAAAGTTGTCAAAATCATATATTTATCAATTGTCGTAGAAAATACTGCTTGAAGTAGATAAATTAATGAAGAATCTTAATTAGCAAACCTCAAGGACGTTTAGACAGATTCATGCATGCTATTAACCTGGAAGTCTGCTTTTTTTTTTTTTTTACTAAGCCTGCATCAAAATCAGAAAACCCATTCCACTTCAGAATGTCTAAATTTTTAAAAGTTGTTATTTCTACAAGTCAATCCCAGCCTCCTTTGAACTTAATCTACCACCACTGGGGAGATTTTTGCGACCCTTCCCAAAAAGTCCTCTTTATTTTGTTGGTCCTGTAAATGTTTAAAGATAGATGGCTATCATGTTCCTTCAACCAATCTGTAGCCCCATCATTCTTTCCTTTTGCAGACTAAACATTCCAGTTTTTTCTAAACATTCCTTATGTGACACCATGTCTAGCCCTTTTACTATCTTTGTTGCCCTATGAATTAGCTCTAATTTGTCAATGTCTTTCTTAGAGAGTGGCAAACTAAACTGAATCCAGCACTCCAGAAGGCCTCAGATCAGTGTATACAGAAGTAGGAATTTCCACCTCAGTATTCCCATCACTCAAATTGGTTAAAGTAGTCTAAGATTTAGTTTACTACTGGCTTGCAAATTCTATTGTATTCCTCCTCTGAGTTATAGTCAACTCAAATGATGACTGTGTTCCAATACAGATAAAATTAAGTTTTAAGCATAGGTGAAGAAGTCTATACCCATAACCACCGTCAGATTTTCCTTTATTCCATCTTTACTCTGTGGTGCTTTGTATTATAAAAGTTGACAGTTGTTTGCAAATTCAGTGAAAGTCAAAATATAAAAAGGATTGCAGACTGAAAAAAGAACATCAAATTAAAGGAATGTATTCATTCTTAAAATTATAAAACTTAAGGTCAATGCAAAAATAAATTTTATATAGATGATTACCAACTTTCTAAATGATAGAATATAAATGTAACAGTTTGGGTTTAAAGCCATAATTCGACTCTACAAGATTTCTATTTGGTAAAAAGCGAAACAGGAAGACCCAAAATCTACAAAAGTTTGACCTTTGAATTAATGGAGAGGTCCATATTGGTATTTATAAATATATTAAAATATGTTTGTTTCATTTTTTTAAATATAAAATGACAGTAATAGTCATATAAGAGTATTCTAAGAATCATTGAATTTTATATTTACAATGGGCAAATTATATCATAATAAAGCTTAATAAACACTTCTGACACAAGACTTGCATCCAGAATATATAAAGAACTCTCAAAAATTTTAAGAAAAAGCCCTATTAAATATTTGGAGCAAATCCTTCACCAAAGCAGTTATACAAGTAAGCACACAAAATGATGCATAGTCATCAGTCATTATGAAAATGGAATTCAGAAAACAGTAGGGTATTACTACATACCTATTAGGATGCCTAAAAAAAAAAAGTAAATATTGAAAAACAAGTGCTGACAAAAAAAAATTAAAAAGCAGAGCAACTGGGACACTCATACATTGCTGATGGGAATTCAGTACAATATAGAGACTGTGAAAAGCAGTCTGGTAGAACTTATATCCACACACACAAAAAAACTTGGACATGAAGTTGAACATAGTTTTACCATCCAGTTCAGCAACTGTATTTCTGAGTATTTACCTGGCCGATTTAAAGCTTATGTGCACACGAAAATGTACACACGAATGTTTATAGCAGCTTTGTACATTGCCACCAAAAATTGGAAGAAATGAAAATGTCTTTTAATTAGGTAAGACCATCAACAAACTCTGGTACATCCACACAGTGACACGCTGTTGATAGCAAGAAATGATTGTCAAGCCACACAAAACATGAATTAATTTTATATGCACGTTTCTAAGTGAAAAAGTCTGTCTTAACATATAACCAGTTGTTTTATTCTATTTGTATGATAGTCTGAAAAAGGAAAAAAAAAACACAAAGACTATAGACAGGTTAGCGTTTTTCCTGAACTTAGGGAACAAGGATGGTTGAATAGACGAAGCACAAAGAATTTTTTAAAGTGGTAAAAGTATTCTGTATGCTACTGTAATGTATACAGGACTCTGTATTGTTCAAATCCCTTAGAAGTATATAATACAAAGTGCCAATTGAGACATAAGTGAGCTTAAAAATAAATCCTTTAGGAGGTCAGGGGACATCAGGTGGAGTGCAGAAAATGACGAAATAATCCAATTGTATTGAAAATGTCTGGCATAACCTCACTGCAGTGGGTGGAGAAAAGGTGCTGACTCAGGTATCTCTGCAGATCAGTGCAGATGGGCTAAAGGCAAAAGGAATTGTACAGAAAAACCACACTCCAGTTAATAAAGCTGTTTCATAAGTTAACTATTATGAAAGAACTATCCTAGAATTTCTCACTATTGGAGCATAATGTTACAGAGAATCCAGGCAGGAGGCTAGAATAATCCCCAAGGTAACGGATTTGAGTAGAAGATGTCAGTTCATGTTTACTTTAATATAGATACAGAAACTTATAGGTAAGAAGTATTTATAGATATGTGGATATATACGTAGTATTATTCATATAGATGCATATACTGTATATATGCTTGCCTTACATATATAGATAATGTAAAGAGAAAATATATATATATATATATATGTATATATGCATTTTGTTCTATCAACTGAAAGGACCTTTAAGTTACAATATCCCAGAAGCAAATAATGCACTCAGCACCCAGATTTTGATTTTTCCAATTACTGGAAATAAGACTGGGAAGATAGCTAAATTTAAGACTGGCGTGGGGAATACATAGAATGAATCTGAAGTATTTTATAGTGCCAGAAAACAAGAAAATTTGAAAAGGAAAATAAAGGGAAAAAAATTTAGTAACAGGACTGTGGCAGAGGGGAACAGGAGCCAGTGAGAAGAGGCCCCGGTAGCCAAAGCTGGAGCAGGACTAACAGGAAGTATAAAATACGTTCGTGAGTCCACACTGCCACAAATAAACAGCTCAATAAATAAATAAATAAAAGTGAACAGGCAAATTTCCTGTGCAAAAAAAACTAATTTTTCAATGTGAAAACACCCCCATTAAAGAGGCAGAGCACATCATCCTGTATATGCCCCCCTAATATGTAGGCTATATATAATGATTCATGTCCAAAAAGTATAATACAGAAAGTGGAAAAAAGAGAAACTTTGTAGTGATTAAAAACAAGCTGAGAGGCTAAAAATAAATCATGCTAATAATCAGTATCTACTATATAACATGATGAGAAATAAAATGTTACCTATGTTGTCTTCTTTCCCACAACCCAATAATCCCTATCGGGCCATAAGCAAAATGGCAGACAACCAAAACTGAAGGACGTTCAATAAAGTATCTCTTCATTTCTCCTCAAAACTATCAAGGTCATGAGAAACAAGGCGAATTTGAAAAACTGTGATAATCTACAGGGGCCTAGGAGACGTGACAGCTGAATGCAGTAAGCTGGAAGGGAAAGGACATTAAGTAAGAAGCTAAGGGAATTTGAAAGAAATATGAATGTTAATTTATAATAAAGTATCAATATTTGTCAATTAGTTGTGACAAGTGTAGTCTACCAATGTAATGTGTTAATGATAGAAGAAATAGAGTATGGGGTATACGGGAACCCTCTGCACTAAATCAATTTTTCTAAAATTTAAAACTTTTCTGCAATTAATATTTATGTAAAAATCTCTATATCAATATTTATAACAGTTCTATTCATTAATAAACTAGAAATAATCCAAATGTCCTTAAACAGGTAAGTGGGTAAACTCGCACATACCTTCAAGGGGATACTACTCATTAATTTAAAAAGGAACAAATACCGACACACACCATAGGATCCGTGATCTCAAATGTGTAAAGCTAAGTGAAAGAAGGCACACTCAAAAAGCAACTTACTGCAAGGATTCATTTACATTGCATTCTTGACAGCAAGATGTAGCAATGAAAAATAGGCTGGCCATGGCCCAGGCAGGTGGGGGGGGGAACGTGACTGACTACTGAGGGACAGCAGGGGCTATGTTTTCAGACCATAGGCCTCTCCTGCATCCTGGTTGTGGCAGTGTTCACATAGCAGTGTGCATTTGCACAAACCACTTCATAGAGCCATAGTCCAAGAAAAGTAAATCTTCCTCTATGTAAATTACACTTCAATTAGACATTGTTTGAAAAGAAAGACAGTCCAGTTAACAATAGAATGTACTTTCCAAAGTATATGAGGGAAAAATAACCCAAGAATATAGAACTCTTTTTTGTAAATAAGGGAATTAAAAAAGAAGTAAATAACTAGAAAACAAAGAGAAAAACTTAAGGCTGTAGACACAGTGCCAAACGTAACAATTACTACAGTCGATGTACATTATTTAACTTTAAATTAAAACCTGGACATGTCGATTTTGACAAAACCCTAGATATTAATTTAAATATGTGATTTAGCAAACTTAAATTAACATTTAAGAAGGGGAACATTCCTGGAAAATTATAAGATCCAGATGCCAAAGTCAAGTTCAGGAAGTAAACACTAAAATGAAAATTAAAGTCATTAGTGCACTAAATTTCCCAAGTTTTTTAAATGACTCATTCATGAGGATATTATATTAATAGATACCCATGTTGACAATGGTATTTGAAGTAAAAAAAAAATGCTTTTCCACCAGATGCCAATGTCATCTTTGAATACCAATGATTTATTTTGAATTCCTTAAAGGACAAAATATAAATGAGAGAATTCGCAACCTAAAGGCCCAGATAATAAAAGAACAATAGTCTAGGAATTGCAAAATGGAGTGAAGAAAATGAACCCTGACTCATACCTCTAGAAGAAAAGATTTATTAAAAGAATGAGCATTCTCCATTTGAGAGGGCTTTGTGGTTAACAAGGTTCTAGAGAAAACTTTTCAAGGTCTTTAACTCAGTGATAATAGTAGTGTTGTGATTGAGTAATGGGGAAAATGGTGGTAGGTTAATCGTCCTGAGAGCATCTCAAGCTTATGGTCATGACTGGTGTTTCTGAACTCACTTTGCCATTATGGGGAGTGTATAGTGATTATTAGGGATTGCAAATCATTTCTTGCCAGAAACTTTTTTACAGCCAAGTTTCAGAAAACAGACCCTAGTATTTAACAGTCTTTGATTCCACTTAGACTTGACCTTGAAGGAGAGGAGATAAATGGACAGCTGTTCAATCCTATTCTCAACCTAGTGTCCAAGCAGAACTAAAAATAAAAACAGATCCGCAGGTTATACAGTTTCTTCTACATTCTCAAGTTTTCACAAGAGTCCTACAATTTGCATATACATGGTTTCAGTGAGGAAACAGTGAGAATGTAGGAGAAACTGTGTACTACCTGAGAAGATGTTTTTATTTTTAATTATGCTAGAATACTAAGTTGAGAATAGAATCAAGCAGCTATCCATTTATCTCCTTGTGGGTTCATTGAAATGTGACAGGGGCCAAGATTTTTGTTTTCCAACCTACATGTAAATCTGTCCTAGACAATATTTAAGTGCATTAGTTAAGTGCAACAAAACCATTTTTATAAGACCGTGGTAAGCAAAAAGTTATTTTGAAGGTTCTAGATAACTCATACACTATAAAATAGCTCAATATTTGAAAAGCATTAATCAGAAGAACAGATTCTTCAGACATTTTATCTGAATCATTTTTGACACTTCATGTTTCTGAATCATCTCCAGGGAAGAACTGTGGAATCCCTTGATTCACTCTGTGGTCCATTTCTTCAGGCTTCTGACTAAGAGAACACACCAGTCTATATTGTGTCGATGCAAGCTAATCAATACTTCATTCATAAAACAATTCCATGCCCAAACTTACATATGTTTTTTAAATCAAAAAGTATATGGCATTGTCTGGGACATTTTAATTTGGCTTTCACTGTGATCAAGAGAAGTGATATCCCTCAAATGGCATATGGTCCTAGCATGAGAACCATTCCCATGAATGAGCAGAGACCCAAATAGTATAAATAGGGAAAAATGGCTTTTCGCCAAGAAGCAAATTTCCTTGAAACACATTTTCTTACAGCGTATTAAAAAGAACTAGAATGTCTGGTTAGTGTTTAGTTCACCTTATAAGATCTCACATGTAGACTTCAGGTTGTGTACAATAGTAGCAACACATATAATAAATTCACTGGAGATTTCAGTTTTGCCTCAATTCATTTTTTTTCCATCACTCAAAAGATCTTACTTGATTTGATTTATAAGGCCATTGTGAGATCTCTCCTTTTCTACATGGCTTATGAGGACTGGGGTGTTGCATTTTAAAAGCCAAGAAGCAGCGATGTGGGCAATAAGAATCTACTATTCTAAAACCTTTATCCTTTGATGTATCTTCCTTGTTAATTGTCATTCATATAGGAGAACTGTCTAGAAAATATTCAGCCATTGTTGACACTATTCTTCAGACTACATGGCTGGATACTTTCCAGAACTCCTTTATATCTCAAACATTCTCAAATTTGATTTCTCTATAGTGATTTTAGTTAAATTTAGGTGAAACTTGGCCAATTAAAAGTGGATTTATAACACAATATAATCAATTAATGTATATTTTGGGATAGCAATGGTCACTGTCATAAAGTAGATAATTCTTTTAAATTTTGTAATTCTTTTTTTTTAGATAGAGTCTCACTCTGATGCCCTGAGTAGATTGCCATAGCATTATAACTCACAGCAATTTTAAACTATCTTGGGCTTGAGCAACTTGCCTCAGCCTTTGGAGTACTGGGATTAAGGCATGCCACACTAAACCTGGCTAGTTTTTATATTTTTAGTAGAGAAAGGGTCATGTTCTTACTGAGGCTGGTCTTAAACTCCTGAGCTGAAGCAAATCACCCACCTCAGCCTCTCAGAGTACTAAGAATACAGGCATGAACCACTGCATCCACCCTAAATTTTGTAAATTTAACTATTTCAAGTAGTAATACCTAGCCCACCTACTGACAGTAGAAAAAAAATTCTCATTTCGAATTTAATTATTAATTACTTTTTCCTGATCTTCTAGTGACTGAGACATAAAATTCTCATATAAGTCAGAAAAAACTATAGATAAGAGTCTGACCTAATGGAGGTTTTATCCATATCTACAAATCTTCAAAAGTTTATGCATCACCACTATTTAATTTGAATTGAGAATTTCAGCCAGAAACAGCATGAGAGTAAGAGCCAAGTGAACTATAATACCTAATAGTTATTAGGGAAGAATTGGTTAGAAACCTGGGCCTATAGCCAAGCAGCTTTTAGCTACTAACCCTATACACACAAATCACAGTCCATATTTTCAGCATGGCTTAGAGGAGTATAGTCAGGCTTACAATAACTCCCCCGAAGAACCAAATTAATGTTATCTTATCTCTAATTAAAACTTAACAGAAACCATTCTGTTTCATCCGTCAGTTCTCACAGTATGATGATGCATAGCTTAACAATGGGAATAGGTTCAGAGAAAGGTATCTCAGAACCATTTCCTCACTGTGAGATTGTAGAGGATATTTACACTACCTGGATAGTATCGCCTGCTGTGCTGCACACCCAGGCTATACGGTCGAGCCTGTCACTCCTGGGCTAGAAACCAGCATGCTATTGGAGGGAATGCTGTAGGCAATTGTAACTCAATGGTAAGTATTTGTGGACCTAAACACAACCTAAAAATAGAAAATGTACAGAAAAAAATAAACTATTAAAGGTTATAAATTAGTATAGCTGCATAGTAGCCCTAGAGGGTCCTTCTCATGATGGAGATTGCAGGGATGGAAGCTGCTCTGAGTTAGCAGGGAATGAGTAGGGAGTGAATGTGAAAAGCTCTGAGAATTACTATACACTAATGTATAGTTTATAACTATACTCATAGGGTACACTACATTTATATAAAAATAGTTTTCTTTCTTCAATAAGAAGTAAATCTTATTTTGTTGTGAGTTTTTTTACTTTAAAAATGTTAAAAATGTTCTGATTCTTTTTTCAAAATACTTACCTTAAAACGCATTATATAGCTGTCCAAAAACATTTTTCTTTACATCCTTATTTGATAAGTTTTAGTCTACTTTATAATTTTCTACTTTTATTTATTTTTACTTTTTGTTGTTTCACTGCTTTTAAAGGAGAGAATATTTTCGGGAGTTCCTATTTTTTTTTCTTTCTTTTCTTTTTTGAAACAGAGTTTCACTCTGTCACCCTGGGTAGAACACTGTGGCATCACAGCTCATAGCAACCTCCAGCTCTTGGACTGAGGCCATTCTCTTGCCTCAGCCTCCCGAGTAGCTGGGACTACAGGTGCCTGCCACAATGCCAGGTTATTTTTTTGTTCTTGCAGTTTGACCAGGACCAGGTTTGAACCTGCCACCCTTGGTATATGGGGCCGACACCCTACTCACTGAGCCATAGGCGCCACCCATGGGAGTCCCTACTGTGTCAACTCACTGCCATTAATTCTAATCAGCTTTTTAATCTACAAACAGTTATCAACATTTCCCAATTTAATTAAATGTTCTTTTATAAGTATTTTCAGTGGCCACATATTACATTGTATGGCTGTTAACATATTTTATTTAGTTCCTATTATGCACTGGGCAATACTCAAGGCAGTAGGAAATTAGGGAAGAAAATATGACTTGTATGTCACCTGAAGGAGATTGGGTTATGTTGTGTGTGTGATAGAAAATCTTTAAGTATTGTAAGTGGAGTTGGGTTTGGTTAAATCATTCCAGTAATAGTGTGTAGAGGATGGTTACTTTCACTATTTTTTTCTAAGTAAGGACACAGACATCAGCCTAGGCCTACACATGATCAGCCTCAATGTCAGTGTTTCACCTCCACATCTTGACTCTCTAGAGGTCTTCAGGGACAATAACAGGCATGGTGCTGCCATTTCCTGTCTCCCGGAACACCTCCTGAAGGACCTGCTTGTCAATATTTTAAAGTTAACCTTTTCTTTATAAGTAGACATATACATTCTAAAAGAATGATTAAAAGTATGGCATAGTAATTACACAAACCGGTGACACAGTCTCATTATCAAGATCAAGAATTATGTACTGTTTGTAATTGTATGTAGTAGACTCTTTCATGATAGGCAATGCAGTAAGTTTGTCTACACCAGCTTCACCACAAACATGAATAATGCATTGTACTACGACTTTATGATAGCTACAGATTCCACAGGCAATAGGCCTTTTTTAGCTTCACTATAATCTCGCAGAACCACTATCATATACCCAGGAAGTTATTGACCAAAACATCATTACTTAGCACATGACTATACTTTAAGAAAGCCCGTATTGATGATTGTTAGATCTGAAGGGTCTAAAATCATACTCAAGAAATATTTATAATTATCACATGCTTTCCAACCAAATCATTTGTTGGCAATTTATAATTATTTACTGTTGAAGCTACTGGTTTTAAATATAAGTATGCTTTTGCAAACAGGGATGTTAGTTGAGTATTATATGATTAAAATTTAAAATATCATAGAAAAAATTCCTTATAAATTTTTATCAATAAAGAAAACATGGCATAAATGACTTACATAAATATTTAATGATACGATCAGGTGCAAACTATGCTTTTTCCCCCTTGAATTGTGCAGTACCTTTCACAAGGCCCAGTAAGACATATAGGCTGTTTTCAATTTTGAATTAATATTTTCAGTTTCCTTTCTCATTCAAGAAATCAAAGTTTGCATGTGAGGGGGTTGTTGCTATTG
>CAUYQV010031510.1:0-45842 GCA_963574575.1 Galagoides demidoff | reverse complement strand
GGTCCCAGCTACTTGGGAGGCGGAGGCAGGAGACTCGCTTGAGTCCAGGAGTTGGAGGTTGCTATGAGCTGTGATGCCATGGCACTCTACCCAGGGGGATAGCTTGAGGCTCCGTCTCAAAAAAAAAAAAAAAAAAAAAGACTCAGCCATTTCTGCAACGCGGCCTGGATAAAACACGTTGACTTTAAAGGACTAATCTGCAATGAAAAATTCTATCTTTCGATGCATTAAATTGAGTTATAATATAACAAACTCTCTTCCCCAGTTTCCAGTTTTCCTAACCTGATCACTGCTTTGCAGGGTGAGACTTCTCTATCCAGTCACCCATTTCTCAGCTTAGAGATGCACAGGCAGGCGGTAACCAACGCTGGGTAACCGATGAGTGTAATGACAGAATGGAGAAAGGAGTCCCATTAGACCATTAGTGAGGTCATCTCATTAGCATTCATTATAGCCAACAAGATCATGCTCCCCACGTCCTATTTTTAAGGGGTTAATCTAAGTCTGCTGGCCTGCATAAATCATTGTTTAGTCGTTTTCTGTAAGACACAGCTCATCTTTATCATTTTACCAAAGTTCTGCCAAGGGCAATAAAGCCCCTTTGAAGACAGAGCCCTCATTTTTCCATGTGGCCAGGGCTGTAAGCCCGGTGCAGATCCAGGCAGGACAGGTGCAGGGGAGGCAGAGTGCCCTGGCTCATCTCCTGCAGGACACCCCAACCAGTCATGATCAAGCCCCATATGGAGGCCTCCTCATCTTCCATCCCAGGTAGATACAGAGCTGAAATATAAGGTTATTATCAGAATTTCATCCCCATGGTCCCATCTTAGAAGAAAAGACCAAAAGGGCTATAGGATGTATTATTGGCAGCCACCTATACCCCTCAGCACTCACCACCTGGTATACGCACAGGGTTCTTACCTTGTGTACCTTTGATTCACTCCTAGGGCTCTCCCTGGTCGCAGGAGCTTGCCACCTGATTCTTGACTGCTTTCAATCTCCCGGGAGTATGGAAATGGCAGGAAGTTAGTGTCCATGTCTGTGAGGAGCTTTCAACAATCCTGGATGGGAGGTGGAGAAAAAACAGCCCCGATTTCTCACCCCTTGGGTGGGACGGCTCCAAGGTTTATTCTGCCATCTCCCAGAGGCTGGCAGGAGATGAACCCCAGGCACCCACAGTGGCAATTTGCCTATTAAGGCATCCTGCATTGGCCTCCTTCCCTTCCCTCTCTTACCTACAATTGAGGGGATAGAGATGTTCCGTCCCACAGAAATACATGGTGCTTCCTGAGCTCTCGTACTGAATGAACAACTTCTATCCCAGTCTTAAGGTCTTCTTCTGGAGAAGCCCAAACAAAAACAGAGGAAAGAATTATGCCATTGTCTTCAGATCATTTCCTGCCCTAACAATTTCTACTCCCTAAACATTTCACAGATGTGTGCCCTTCTCTACACTTTACCCTTCCTGAGTTTGGAATCTCACCCCTTACCACTATGACACAGTAACAGCTTCTTAACTCATCTCCCTCTCCTCTTCTATGGCTCATTCCCATTTATCTTCTCTACTGTTGCCAGATGATTTCTATAAATTTCACATCTTGTCATTTCACTTGTTTCAAAATTTTCCCATTAACTATGGGAAGACTTTCGGACCCTGTAGCCTATCCTTCAGCCCAGCCCCCCACACTTCCATATACAGAGGTTTGGAGTCAGATCACCTCTGCTAACCCCTCTGTTTTCCTCCTGTTCGTGCTTTCTCGTGATCCCACTGATGTTATCCAGGAAGAGTTGCCCTCCTACAATGTTTTAGAAAACTTTGCCTTTCTCTGGTGGCCATGTAGGTTTCCTGGAATGTTGAACATTTATTTGGTCTTTTGCATTAAACCTAGGGGAAAACTCAGCTCCAAAATGCCCAGCTGAACCCCACAAGATGCTGTGCTGAGTCTCCCCATGGAGAGTATCAGAAAGGACACCACCAGACAGGCATTTCTCAACAGGCGTAGAGTTCACAGTGGCAGACTGTCAGAACTCCCTGATGGTGTCCACAGAGGTCACAGTAGCAGGAGCAAGCTGACTTCGGGACAGAGGTGTAAAATGCTCTGATAGTGAAGGTTTCCCCCTCCATGATTTCTTTTAAAACACGGTAAGAAAGATTTATCCCTTGCTCCCAGCATGGGGCAGACTTGACAATATCAACAAAAATATACCCAGACTTTGTAATCAGGCAAGTCCTGTTTTTTTTTTAAACTTGAGAATCTGTGGATGATGCTTTGAACAGGGAACTCCGATCACGTATTTTGCGTGCATGTGAGCACCCACACGTACACACTGCACAGCTCTTTTCATCGACTTATTAGCATAACTTCTTGAGGTGCTTGCTTCAGTTTTCTTGCCTCTAAAATGGGGGTAGGAGGAGTACTCTGGAGATTAAATGGGTTAAAACATGTAAAAAACTTAAAGCTACATCAGTCAATAAGGACTATAGCTTACCTATTTTATTTTTATTATCATCAACATCCAAGTTTAAAAAGAACGAAGCCGAGAGATAGAGAATTAAATAGTTTGACCAAATCACAGAGCTGGTGAGTGTCAGAACAGGAAGTAACACTCATGCCCTTGCCTGTCGGCTGCACTGCCCCTCTCACTATAACTGAACTTGAAGCTCCCACAACTGAACTTGAAGCTCCCATAAGTGCAACAGCCTCAAGGCCCTGCACCTTTGCACGTGCTATTCTTCCCTCTGGCAAACTTGTCCTCATTCTTTCAGATAGATTTTCTGTGTCCCTGCAGAACTGTGGTATCTAACTGATTATTGGAATATGAACCCTTGGAGTTCTTCCCTGCTCTTTCTTGATTGTCATCCTATTCCCAGCACATAGAATAGTACTTGGCATATGGTTAATGTCTAAGTACACGTTGAATAAATGTCTATATGACTATACAAATATATGATGATGTTGGCTTTATCCAAGAGAAAGAGATAAAAATTTGTTTTATTTAGGAACTTTGATGGATCCTTCCAAAAGCCTAAGGATTAAATTATGCCAGTGCCCACAATTTACCTCATGACTGAGGTGTAGAGTGTTCAGAGCGAGGAGGAGTAGGATGGGCTGGTGGTAACAGGGGAACGGCGTTAGAGCCAGTGTTTCTGGAAGGCTCTCTACTATAAGATTTCTATAGAAGAAAAGCAGTCCTATATTTCATTCATTCATTCCGGTATTTCTTCAATAAGTATTGAACCTCCTTCTACAGTTAAATCCTTCGATCATATCCCCGCTATTTCTAGTTGCAGAAAAGGCCTTGGTGGAAAAAAGAAAAGAGAAAGAAAGAGAGAGAGACAAATTTCAGAGTAATTTCACACATTGAGTCAAGTCCTCAAGTAAGGCCAGGTGCAGTGACTCATACCTGTAATCCTAGTACCCTGGGAGGCTGAGACAGGTGGATTACCTGAGCTTAGGAGTTTGAGACCAACCTGAGCAAGAGCAAGACCTTGTCTCTACTAAAAATAGAAAAGCTAGCCAGGCATTGTGGGAGGTGCCTGTTGTCTTAGCTACCTGGGGGAGTAAGGCAAGAGGGTTGCTTTAGCCCAGGAGTTTGAGGTTACAGTGAGCTGTGATATCATGGCACTATAGTCTAGGCAACAGAGGGAGACTGTCTCGAAAAAAAAAAAAAGTCCTCAAGTAAATCATTTAGCCTCCTTACGCCACAGCTTCTGAATAACAGTATCTATCTACTGGGGGCCTACAAAATGATACTGGGCTAGGATCTTTGCACTCCGCTCTTTAATCTTCACACCTTCAAGGCCTACTCAGCTCTCCAAGGATGTTTACAAGGGGACTAGAGACAACAAGCTGAGGGTGCTTGGAACAATCTTGTCTCCTGCACTTCAGAAGGGACACCAATCAGAATTGGGTCTCAATATTTCACAAGCTCAAGGTTGCTTGAGTTCACAGTTCAATGAGGATATTTAATGAGAGGTTCAGGGGGACTCAGCAGGAGGGGATTCCAGGCAGTAGAAATTCTCACAAACCCAAGGTGGCTAATGCCTCAGTCCTCACCATCCTGGGCAGAGAGGAGACCCCAACAGGGACTACACATACAGGGGCTAAGGTTCATGCCAACCTGTTACCACCAATGCAGGAGACCCAGAGGGCAGAGGGAGGCATACATCGTGCCATGAGGAAAAGCAGCTAAGCTTTGAGCACTGGCTGTGTGCCGGGCACCAGGCAAGGTGTGACACATACATTACTGAGCACTGGCTGTGTGTCAGCACTGGGCAAGGTGTAACACATACATTACAGAGCACTGGCTGAGTGCTGGGCACTGGGCAAGGTGTAACACATACATTACTGAGCACTGGCTGAGTGCTGGGCACTGGGCAAGGTGTAACACATACATTACTGAGCACTGGCTGAGTGCCGGGCACCGGGCAAGGTGTAACACATACATTACTGAGCACTGGCTGAGTGCTGGGCACTGGGCAAGGTGTAACACATACATTACTGAGCACTGGCTGAGTGCTGGGCACTGGACAAGGTGTGACACATACATTACTGAGCACTGGCTGAGTGCCGGGCACCAGGCAAAGTATAACACGTACATTACATTAAGTGTCATTCTCCTTAATGACACTGTGAGTCTGGTGTGTCATTTACAGTGAGGACTCCAAAGTTCAGAGGAGTCACAGCTTGCCTCAGTCACACAGCTAACAAGTGATGATGCTGGGAGTCCAACCCAGGTCTGACTCCACGGTACACACGTTTTCCATCACACTAAGTTATGTCCCAAAGCTAAACAGATCGGTTTGTCCTTGGGACAGGGCTCCATCCCAACCAGGGCATTTACAACTGTCAACTTGGAGACGGTATGCATTCAATAACTGATATTGTTATGACCTCTCATACTGAGATATGTAAGTATACTTGAGCTCCCAGAACTCAATTAAAATTCATTTCCCATCCCACCAATGACCACTAAGATAACAGGAAAGATGATCTCACCTTGAATGGCTGCCTGAGGGATAAGCCCTATTGGAACATCTCTCCTACAAAGATACACAAGATTATTATTTTATATGACTAAAACAGTGAGCCAGGATCCTGCAGTGACAGGTCCACATGTGTGAGTGATCACTGTTGTAGATCTGCATTTTAGTTAAGGCTCTACAAGTTATACGACTTTATAGGGCCCCAGAGGCTCCGGTTTCTAACCTCCCTTGATGTAGACAAACCACAGGCTCACTGAATGAAGATGATTTATCCGACAGTGCACAGACCCAGCCCTGCATTGCTTTCAGGTTGGGGTGGGTTAGCACAAGCCACTGGTATCTTATCAGGCATTTTCAGTGCTGAGTTTCATCTCGCAACATCCGTGTCTATAAGCACGGGGATCCACGTGGACTTTGCCATCTTCTCTCTACTCCCAAAAGCTAGCATGGAGCCCAGCCTGTGGTGGGCACTCAATGAAGACTGGCGCTATGAGTAAAGTGGACCGTTACTGAGTGACATCATGTGCTAGAGCATCAGTGATATAGACATGATTGAATCAGAAGACAAGCCAGCCCTGTTCTCCTAGAACACACAGTCAAATGTGGGTAATCTGGGAGGGAAGCAGGCAACTCTACTGCTGTCATAATAGGACTCCAAGAAGAAGTCATCCCAGGGGGTGGCTTTGAAGGAGCAAAGAAAAGATACCCCCCCACATACACATGCCCAAGAGGTCAAACTTGTTCCTGGGGAGGATGAGGTCCCACCTTAAGGGATAACTGTAAGTCAGACAGGCCAAGAAGTAAGGAAAGACATTCCCGGCAGCAGCAAAGGAAAAAAAATGCAAGTGGCTCTCTCAGGCTACAGGCTACAGTTTGTGAAAGAGAGAAACCAGGTGTGAGTCTAGAGACATACAGAGAAGCCAGCTCCCCACAGACCTCATTGTGTCCTACGCGGAAAGTTTTTCTAACCTAAAGTGGCATTTTGTGGGGAGTTCACTGGAAACCTTGTATTTTGAGATGCTTGGTAAGGATGTGAATCTCCATGCTCAAAACAGATTTGGGAAACAGAGTGTTCTGATCCCAACCCTAGGATGCACATTATACTTCAGCAGTCCCAAGGAGGCCTGTGATGAAGAACCTCCCATGATGCTGTTTACACTGCACTGTGCACACTCAGGAGGGGGCATCTGACCATGGACACCTTACACAGTATTTTCTCTGCAACCCTTACCAAGGGGCCCTGTGTACGCATAATGAAAAATGTTTCCCAAAGGTATTCAGGCATGATTAAAATATTTTAAGCAAATGAATGGGCTGAGTTTTCATTCTTTATATTTTAGAAATAACTGATGACAGTTGAAAAGGGTAAATTGGAAGAGTATCTCTTTTTGATAACAGTGCACTGTGCAATCCTGATCAAACATCTCCCTGAAAACATGTGGGAGAAAGTGGACAAAAGAAACAAACAATGACAAGATTTCTTCTTGGCAACACAAGAGAGCTACCAAGAATCTCAGACTGGGTTAGAGACCCAGAGAGGTGGGGTAATATTTGGAAGCACTTTTTCCTGGCACTGAAGGAGGTAACTTCAGTGAAGGCCAGGAGACTGAAAATTAGCCATTCATGTGGGGAAAAAAGAAATTTGGCCCTTACTTCAGAACATATACAAAACTTCTGCATGAATTATAGATCTTAATGTGAAAAGCAACATAGTAATTAACCTTAATGACTTCGGCTCAGCACCTGTGGCTCAAGTGGCTAAGGTGCCAGCCACATACACCTAAGGTGGTGCATTTGAATCCAGCCCAGGCCCACCAAACAACAATGACAGCTGCAACCAAAACATAACCAGGCATTGTGGCAGGTGCCTGTGGTCCCAGCTACTTGGGAGGCAGAGGCAGGAGACTCACTTGAGCCCAGGAGTTGGAAGTTGCTGTGAGCTGTGATGCCAGAGCACTCTACCCAGAGTGATAGCTTGAGGCTCTGTCTCAAAAAAAAAAATCTTAATGACTTCATGGTAGAGAAATGTTTCTTTAAAAGACAGAAAAGGTACCAGCCATTAAAGAGAAGGCTGTTCTTTGACGTCATTAAAATCAAGAACTCCTGTTCATCAAAGACACCATTAAGAAGAGGAAACACCAATGAAAAGATATTTGCAACACAGGTAACTCACAGAGGGCTGTATTCAAATTAATTAATAACCTTTGCAAATAAGTAAAAAAAAAAAAAATAGTCAAACCATTAGGAAAAAAAAATGTGTAACAGGAATGCCAAAAGAAAAGATATCCAAATGGATGATAAATAAATCAAAATGTGGGTGGTGCCCATACTTAGTGGTTAGGGCATCAGCCAAATGACAACTGCAACAAAAATATAGCTGGGCACTGTGGCAGGTGCCTATAGTCCCAGCTAATTGGGAGGCTGAGGCAAGAGAATCACTTAAAAGTCCAAGAGTTTGAGGTGGCTGTGATGCCACGGCACTCTACCAAGGGTGACATAGTAAGACTCTGTCTCAAAATAATAATAAGAAGAAAATAATAAATAAATAAATAAATAAATAAATAAATAAATAAATAAATAAAAATGTGCTTGACTTCATGAGATGTCAGGGAAATGCAAATTAAAACTAGAATAAAATGTCACTCAGAATGACTAAAAGTGAAAATGTTGACAAAGCCAAATGGCGGCAAAGATACACAGTAATGGGACGTCTCATATGCTACTGGTGGGATTGCAATGGTACAAGAAGTTTGGAAAACTGGAATTTAGCTACTAAGGTTAAAGATATGAACACCCTACAAATCGTAAGTTCCAATCTGAGAAATAGACCCAACAAAAATCTATGCACATGTGCACCAAATAAGGGATGTTCATAGCAGCCTTATTCGAAATGGCCCTAAACCAGAAACAATCTACATGTCCAGGAACAGAAGAATGATAAATAAAATGATAGTATGTTTGTGCAGTGGAATTTTAAGCTGAGGTGCATGCAAAACATACATAAAGCTCTTGAACATGGCACTGAGTGAAGTGAGTCAAACACAAAAGAATACAACCATTATATGGAGTTAAGTAAAAAGGCAAAACCTGACCATAGTGTCAAAATTCAGAATAGTGGAAGAGGTATATGCAGAGGGTAATTCTGAGGTCTGGCAAGTTCTGTTTGTAGACCTGAGCACTTGCTTGGTGATACAAATACTTCCCAGAACTATGCATTATGCATTGTGCCTTTTTCATAAGTGTTACAGGGCAAAGTAAAATCAAAGTTTTAAAAAAGTATTGGATAGTCTAATGGCGAAAAAACATGGGAATATATTCAACATCTCTAATCACCAGGGAAATGAAAATCAAAACCACAGTAAGATATCACCTAACACAAGTGAGAATGACTCTTTTCAAAAAGTCCCAAAGCTAGCCAGATGTGGTGGCTCACACTTATAATCCTAGCACTCTAGGAGGCTAAAGTGGGTGGATTGCTTGAACTCACAGGCTCAAGACCAACCCGAGCAAGAGCAAGATGCCATCTCTACTAAAAATAGAAAGAGGGAAATGAACCCTCATCACTGCTAGTGAGACTACAAACTAATACAGCCTTCATGGAAAGTAGTATAGGGATACCTCAAAGAACTAAAAGTAGTCTACCATTTGACCTGGCAATCCCACTACTAGGGATTTAGAAAAAAAAAAAGGCATTTTATCAAAAAGACATCTGCACTAGAATGTTTATAATAGCACAGTTCAAAATCAGAAAGATGTGGAAACAACCCAAGGACCCATAAATACATGAGTGGATTAATAAAATGTGATATATATATGCCATGGAATACTACTTAGCCATTAAAAATAACGGTGATCTAGTACCTTTTATAACAACCTGGATGGAACTGGAGACCATTCTTCTAAGTGAAGTATCACCAGAATGGAAAAACAGTGTACTCAATATCAAATTAGAGCTAGTTAATCAACAACTTGTGTGCACCTAAAACTCAATGGAAATCAAGTAGGTGACAGTAGGGTAAATTCACACCTAACTGGCACAGTACACATACTGTGCATGATGGGCACACTTTTAACTTTGATGTAAAATGCACAAAAGCAAATTATGTAACCAAAATGTGTACATCCCATAATATTCTAAAGTTTCAAAAAAGTCTTGGAGGAGTAATAATATTGGAATTAGAAAGACATCATCTTTATCTAGACCAGGGGTCCTCAAACTTTTTAAACAGGGGACCAATTCACTGTCCCTCAGACCAGTGGAGGGCCGGATTGTGGGCCCCAGGACAAGTCAGCTGCTAAACAGGACAGGTAGCGGCGGCAAAAACACCCAGCAGGCTGGATAAATGTCCTAGGCAGGCCGCATGTGGCCCATGGGCTATGGTTTGAGGATGCCTGATCTAGACCCGAAATAAGGCAGTGAAAAAGTAGAAGAGGAGTGTCAATCAGTTTAATAACAAGAACTGTTCACTTTGAAAGCTGACATTGGATAGAACCATTACAATATCAAAGGATTGGATCCATCAAGTACTTTGACGTCTTTGTGTTCATAATGACTTTATGTGGGGAGGGAAATCACCTTCAGAAGCTGACAGGGAACCCGTTCATTATGTTGAAAACTGGTAAATAAAGGGAAATTATCAAATATTTATCTTGCCTTCTTTATGTGAACTGGGCAAGTGAGTTACCAAATAGCAGATGAGGGACAGCATCTCTTTATCAAAGTCTAACCAATAAATGGCAAAAAAAACTGTAAAGTTAGAATATCATTTTTTCAGCTCCCCGTTAAGCAATAAATGTGAACATTGTACATCAGTGACTGTTCACATCATAAACAAGAGACAACCAGAAGTTGTGTTTCGCCTATAAGAGAACAGAGCACCGGAAGAGGAGGGAGAGGGGAAAGGAAGGGAGTGGGTCGATAGAGGAAGGGTTAGTAGGGGGACCACACCTATGGAGCATATTGCAAGTACAAGTTGGATCTATCAGGTGTAGAACACAAAAGTCTTAACGCTATAATTGGGTAAATGAGGTGAAGGCTATGTTGATTAGTAGGATGTAAGCATTCCAATTTGTACAAATAATCAACTCATCGAATCCCATAATGGCATAAATGTATTCATGATCTATGTACAGATGACTTAATTAAAAAAAAACCCACAGACAAAAAAAAAAAAAAAACAAACTTAACCTGACCTTGAGCAAGCCCTGGACCCGTTGCCAGTGCACAGGAAGTGCAGAGCAGAGAGGAGCATGTTGAGCCATGTCCCGCATGTGCAATCCATAAAATCCTGGCTGGGGAAAACTGCAGGTCACAGGAGCTGCATCCTCTACCAGGTAAATTGCAAAGAACAGAAGGGGTGGATTAAAAGAGCCTTGAAGGACATACAACTTGTTTAAGAGAAAGACTACATCATAGTCTTCGGGAGTATACATCTGGACAAAAAAAACAAAAGGAAGCAGAAGAAAATAATTTCTCAGGAGACTTTTGTAGGGACAGAAGGGCTCTCTTGATAGGGATGAAGTGAATGAGGGCTGGGCAGCAAGTTCTATAAGATTTCTTTTTTTTTTCTTTCTTTTTGAGACTAAGTCTCACTCTGCCACCCTGGGCAGAGTGCCCTGGTATTGTAGCTCACAGCAACCTCAAACTCTTGAGCTCAAGAGACCCTCCTGCCTCAGCCTGCTGAGTAGCTGTAACTACAGATGCTCACCAAAATGCCCAGCTCGTTTTTCTATTTTTGCAGTAAAACTAGCTGGGTTTTGTAGACTAACTAGCTGGGTCTCTCTCTTGCTCAGGCTGGTCTCAAACTTGTGAGCTCAAGCAACCCACCCACCACAGTCTCCCATGGTGCTGGGATTACAGGCATGAGCCACTGTGCCCATCCTCTATAATATTTCTTACCTGAGATAGTTGTTACTATTATTAAAGTGAAGGATGTTCACTTTATAATAATTCATTAAGCCATACATTGGTGGGGTGTGGTTTCCAAATCTCTGTTTTTCTTTTCAGTAAAAATATTTTTGAATGCTAACATTAACTTGCCATATAATGCAATAATCTACTTAAACGGAAATTTAAATTTCTTTGGGGTTCTAAAAGAAGTACATGTTAAAGACACAGCATTTGATAATTTGAAAGAAATTATTATCTACATTACTTCAGATTATGATTACATAAATTCTTGGTGGTATTATTCTACCCATTTCAGAGAGGAGGAATACACTATACTAGTAATGTTTTTACCTAAGTTTCTTTTGCCCATGTTTTTTCCAACTCCAAATTCCACACCTTTTCTTCTAAGTTATTCTGAGAAAAAATACTCAAAGAAGAAGACCAAATTTCAAAACCCATTAAGAAATTCATAGGATTACCAGTAAATGGCCCTTAGTCATATATAAACATTAAAATCTACAGAACTACACATAACTCCACGAAGGGAATTTAAGAAAGAAGGTGCAATTTTTGGATCCGTTTTTAGCATCTTTTCTGGTATGCCAAGAGCATATTGAATAATAGCAAAACAACCTAAATGATCATAGCAGAATAATGGATATACACATGGGCATATTTACATGATGTATTATTATTATTATAAAAATGATAAATAAACCTCAAAAATATGTTGTGAAATAAAAGCATCTGGCTCCCAAACACCTCCTGCTCTTCCTAAGATGTCTCACTACGGATCCCCTTCCACACACTCGCTCATCTGGCCCTGGCCCACCAACCGCAGCTGCTAGCAGCATTGCTGTGTGAGCCACTCACTTGGTTCTCCTGCTTCCAGATGAAAGTCATCTTTGGTGGGGTGGCGAGGGCACATAGATATATGGCTTTTACCCAGAGGCTTCCAGAATACACACACTTGCAACCAAATCCTGTCTCTACCATTTACTATAGTCGTGTGAACTTGGGCAAATCATGTAACAAACATTTTTGAGTCTTCATTTCATTGTGTGTAAAATGGGAATAATTATCATTCTAATCTAGGGGAAACAGATTATTTAGCTTCCAAAGCAAGGTCATTGTTCCAATCACATAGTAGTTTGAGGACAAGTAAGCTACTAAGAGTAGAAATGCCCAGTAAGGAGCTTGCCAGGACACAAGCACTCGGCAATTGCTAACCATTGTTAATGTATTGCTTGTCTGCGTAGTGGGCTCCAATTATCCAGAGAATCAAGTCTAAACTGCCCCGTGTGGCTGTTGAGGCCTGTTTGTCTCCCTAGCCCACTTCTGGCCACCATCTCTCTTACCATCTAAGCTGCAGCTACACTGATCATAATTCTCCAAATGTTCTTTCTGTATTCCCTCTTCTGGATCTTTTTATAGGCTTTTCACTTTCCTGGAACATCTGTCACCCCCTTTACCCAGGCAACTTCTTCCCATCCTTCTGGCCTCAGCTTATATGTGACCTTCTCTTGGTTTTGGTTTTCCAGGCCCTGTGCTTCCACTGGAATTGTGCACCACACCACACCATAATGGTTGACAAGCATCCACCTTCCCCATTAGACATGTAACTGCCCATTCACCTTGCTAATCATCACACTCCCTGTGCCAGGCACTGTGTCTGGAACACAGGAAGTTCTCAGTGACATTTTTAAATGAACGAATGAATTCACAAAACCTGAAATAATAAAATGGCCTTCCCACCTCACTTATAACTCCACCTAAGCAAAAGACCTTTTCTCATAAGCATCTTTAGTTCCTTGGGAGTAGAAGTAGGGGGAGGGTGAAGTAGAACTTTCTTTCCTCCTGAGACTTGAAATATTTCATTATCAGCTCATTCATTCCACTGTCTGCTTTTCCTGGAGGTGACTCTTATCCATTCACATTCTGTTCCTAACTTTGGAAATCACCATACAAAGTATTGGTCTTCCCTTCTATACCATCCCCAAAGGTGTTTACAATCTCATTTTAAACCTTTAACCCTTTTTATCAACAAAAAACTCAATACCCTACCTCCAGGACGCTTACATGCTCTTTGCATCCCATCAGCAAGAAGCTTAAAGTTTTCATTGCTATTACCAATACATACATTGCATATATTTTTCCATATGCCCTTGTATCCTCTCCCCTCTTCTGACATTTGCCTTCTGAAAGAAGCATGTTCCCTCTATCCCTTCATTACTAACACATGGAGAATCCCCACTCTAACCTTCCTTGCTGCAGCCATTTTCAGCTGGTCTTAGGCCTTTTCCTGACCCAGCAAGATTACAGGGGAATTTAGACATGGGTCTAAAAAGATTTGATGTCCACCCAAATGTGTTGAGTTTGCTTCTCAACATGGGCTCCTCCCAGTAACCCTCCTTGTGTATCCACCCAAAGCAAGGTGGTCACTTCTGTGATCTGGCCAAGTCAGGTGTCCATGCCAGTGAGAAGTACATATAGATCTTGTCTTGTATAGATCTACAAGACACAAAGTAAGGTATAAAAGTAAGGTATGCCTGTATTTATGACTTCCAAGTTCATAACTTCTCCTTTGGCTTGAGATTATTGCTATAGATTCATGTACCTGACAGTTGCAACAGAATTCTAAGCAGAGGTTTAGCCATACTTCCAGAATCAGATTAGCTTCCCAATTTGACATGGTGAGGATTGTTTGAGAGGCAGTTGTAATTTCATAAAATAGATTTCCTACCGTAGGCATTTCTTATGGGCATGCCCCTTGGAGCTCAGGAATGCACCCTTGGGGGACAGCACGCAGCCTGGATTTCTTCCACCAGGTCAGAGAATCAATGTCACAGCTAGAATCTGCACCTGGGGCAGGATAGCTGGAATCAGCCCCAGGAGAAAGGGGGGAGATTACCAGTGTGTAAAGGTAATGAGTTTCTGCCTTGGATATGTATTGCTCATTTTTCTTGCAAAAAGGCCTGGCTCTTTCCCATACAGCCTTTCCTCCCTAGTGTGAGAATGGGGCCCACTACTGACCAGACCTCCTGACCTGGAGGTGAGGAGTAAGGCCTCTGGCCTCTGCCATGTGAGGCAGCCACTTCCATGCCAGCAGTTCTGAAATGGGAAATTTTGTTAAATTGTAAGGGGAAGGACCCAGGAGGGGAAACAAGTGTAGGGCCTCCCTTTTCTGGGGCCCACAACACTGTTCATGTCACTGTCTACCCTCTACCTGGTGTTAACGTGCCTCTGTCTCTGATCCTCTTCAGCACAGAAATCAGGTTTCCTCTTGGATGGTGCATTCTATTGAGAGCAGGTTGTGTTAGTGAGGGTGCTCCAGAGAAGCAAAATCCATAGAATATAAAGCAATGTGGAAGAGAAGATTTAGTGTGGGAATTGGCTCATGTGATAATAGAAGCCAAGAATTCCTAAGAGCTTTCATCTGTTTTGGCAAATTCCTAGGTGTAGAAAAACTGCCCTCCAAACTCCAAGTAACCAAAGAGATGACTCAGACCAACCCAGTTTTGGCAGTCAGATGAGTTTATTAGAGGTTACTTACAAGGGCTCCAGTTCCCAGTCAAGATAGGAACCCTCCAAGCTCTCACTCCTGGGCAGCAGCAGGGATTCTTTGGAGAATGAGAATTCTGCCAGTTTGGTTGTGGAGTCTCTTTCTCTCTTTCTCATTGCCTATTTACATACAGTACAGGTTCAGCAGGCACAGTACTTCCCATTCAGCAGGGACTTTAGTGTTACAATTAACTAAAGGATACTAAGGCAACTAACACAGCTTAAAACATTCCAAATTGGTCTTAAGACTTATAACCATCTATGCAAACAGAGCTACTTAAGAATACCCTTTGTGTTTTGTATTTCTTTCAGATGTTTGGTTTTGATCTATACTTTTAAGCTCAAAAGAAAGCTGCATGTGTTCCATTAAACTTTAAAAGCCAGTGGTGGGGAATTTGTATTTTACCCACACTATCTGCAAGCTAGAGCCTGAGAAAAGCAAGTGGTATAATTCAGACCTGAGAACCAGGAAGGGCACTGCTATCAGTCTGAAAGCCAAAGATTAGGAGATCCAATGAGCAAGGACAAGAGAAAATGGATGTTCTGGCTCTAGAAGACAGAGAAAATTCATCCTGCCTCCATTTTCTTGTTCTCCGTTTTGCTTTCTACAAAAGTTCCTGTCCAAGAGATGCTAGATCTCACCTGCACTAGTGAGGGTTGATCTTATTTACTCACTCTACTGATCCAAATGCCCATCTCTTCCATAAACACGCCCATAGCACATCCATAAATAACATTTTATTAGCTGTCTGGGTATCCCTTAGCTCAAGCAAGTTAAAATATGATACTAATCATCACATAGACCCTGAGATAACAATGTGGGTGCAAATACTTTCTAGGAAAGGGACTCTAGGAAACACTGTAGGGGAGAGGAAAGTGAGGCAGTGAAAGCATTAGAGGGAATTACCACTATAGGCAACCAGGGTTTAACCTACTCTGATCACCTGGAGCCAGTGTAGACCATACCCTGCCTCGTCCCATTGAAGGCTGAGAAAGCTGGAGAGTTCATTCATCAGCTTCTATTCCTCACCAACAGAGAGGTGGTCCTGGTGTGTTGGTGCCCTGGCACTGGTGCTGCCCACTTCATGAGGCTCATAGCAAGTGCTCAAGATAGCAGATGCAGAAAACTATGCTGGCTGGTAAGAGATGTGTCTGCAGAGACGTGGGGTGTTTCAAGGGCAGATGGGCAGGTCATCAAGGTGTCTGTTCCATTCTCTTTCTCTTTGTAGCTTCCCTGCTTTGCCTTTGTAGGGGTCTAACAAATAGAATAATTTGTTATGTATAGAGTAATTAATATGTTTTGGTTGAAAATTGAAGAATTGGAAGAGGTGGAAAAAGCTGATGACAACCTCATGTCTGCCCTTTAGATCTGGGCTTAGTTCTCTCAGCTTAAATGCCCCCACTTCCCTCAAGAAACAGGATGTGAATGAAAAGGCTCCACATGCCCAGGTGACCTGGCCATCTCTGCATATCAAACTCCTGCCCCCTCTCAGGGTGGGCAGCAAGACAACATTGTCATACCATCCACAGGACACATGCTCCCTGCCTGGAGGTACTCCCTTGTGATACCCCTGAGAGCCAGCTTATACTCCTGAACATCATAGTCAGTTGTGTCAGGTGCATTTCACAACTTCTGGTTTCTTATAAGCACAACCGTGCACAAACATCTGTTTCTGGTAGTGAAACCTCTCTGTAGCCACGCTCCTCTGTGTCTCCTCTGGCCAGAGTATTTTTAAAGATTGAATCCAGAAGACAATGAAGACAGAGAAGTCACCTGAGCTGTAAGAAGAAAAATATATGAATCTGTAAAGTTGAGGTTCATTAATGTTTCAAGAAAATGTTTGTATTTTTAGATATATTTCATAGATTATATGTTTAAATATTACTTTTTAAAAGTGTGAGTTTTTAAGTCTGTCAAATGTCCAAATATGCACATGAAGAATTTTATTTTACAAAAAGAAAGGAATGAAGTGTGGTCAATGAAAATACCAAGTAAAACTTTAGAAAGGAAGCTTAGAACTAGGGACAGAAAGGACACACAGCCAGGGCTGTTGACCTAACAAGGTGATGGGGATGAGGAAAACTCAAAAGGAGAAACAGATTGAAAGAGAGGAAGGAGGTGGAGATTCAAAACAATAAAGGCACAGATCTACAAGTAAAAGAGAAGAAAGTGGATAAAATATCTAGGAAGAGGCAGGAGGGAAGATGGCTGACTAGAGTGAGCTTTCCACAAAGGATCCTGTCCAGAAGGAGAGTTAAAGGACAGAAGTTTATCAAGTAAGCTGATGGTTTGGAGCTGAGCCAAGAGAAAAGATTAAAGAGTGCACATCATCCCTGCCTTGGCAAGCTACAACCCCAAGGAAACAAACAATAGCTGAGACTTAAACCCAGAGTTACTGATTCACTAGGATTGGACAAAGACCATCTGTACAAGACAGAGCCACCTAGGCCCACTGCACCAAACAGGTCCCCAGTGTCTCAGGCTTTATTACTATACGAGTCCTTTGCAGAGATGTAGGAAAAAACCTGCAGATACTAGTCCCAACTTTTAGGCAAAGGGCTGGTTAATCACAACTCCAGGAGCCCCCAGTCCAATTTCACATCTAGCCAAATGGTGAAAAATAATCAAGGGGAAGAATCAGCAGAAAAACTCTGGCAACATGAATAATCAGATTAGATCAACTGCCCCAGGAAACAACAAAGTGGGCATATCAGAAGATACTGTTCATAAACAAATGTCTGAGATGTCAGAAATTGAGTTTAGAATTTGGATGGCAAATAAGATTGACAGAATGGAAGTAAAGTTGGAATTAGAAATTCTAGGAATAATTCAAAAGTTGTCTCAAGAATTCAATGAATTCAAAGACAAAATCACCAAAGATTTTGACACATTGAGAAAAGAATATGCAGCCCTCCAAGAGAAATGCAGTAGAATCCCTTACTAAAGGATTGGAGCAGGCAAGGGAAAGGATTTCTGACATTGAAGACAAAGCTGTAGAACACTCCCAATTCTCAAAGAGGAAGAGAAGTGGAGAGCAAAAACAGATTATTCTCTCAGAGAGCTGTGGGACAACAACAAAAAGCAAACATTCACCTTATAGGAATTCCTGAAGGTGATGAGGTTGTTCTGAAAGGCAAAGATGCTCTATTCCAAGAGACAATCTAGGAGAACTTTCCAAACATGGCAAGAGATACTGAAATTCAGAAAGCAGACAGTTTCAGGACCCCAGAACAACTCAATCCAAATAAAGCATCTCCCAGACACATTATAATTAACTTCACCAAAGTTAATGTGAAGGAGAAAATTCTGCAAGCAGTCAGACATAAGGAAACCATAACCTATAAAGGGAAGAATATTAGAATGACTGCAGATCTCTCTGCTGAAACTTTTCAAGCTAGAAGAGGATGGTCATCGACCTTCAACCTCCTAAAACAAAACAACTTTCAACCCAAGATCCTGTATCCAGGTAAACTGAGTTTCATTTATGATGGAGAAATTAAATACTTTAATGAAATTCACATGTTGAAGAAATTTGCCATAATTAAACCGGCTCCCTTGGATATTCTCAGACCCATCCTCCACAATGACCATCACAATGCTCTACCACCAAAGTAAACTCACTCAGAAACTTTCAATCAAATCCCAACCTCCACAGTAATGAAAGGATTAAAAATGTCCACTGGGATTTTGAAAAACTCAACAACCAAAATACTACTGGGCTTATCAATACTCTCAATTAATGTTAATGGCTTAAATTGTCCTCTAAGAGGCACAGGTTGACTGACTGGATACAAAAACTCAGGGCAAATATCTGCTGCATAAAAGAATCTCATCTTACCTTAAAAGATAAATATAGACTCAGGCTGAAGGGATGGTCATCTATATTTCAGATAAATGGAAATCAGAAAAAAGCAAGAGTTGCAATTTTATTTGCAGATACAATGGGCTTTAAACCAACAAAAGTAAGGAAAGATAAGGATGGTCACTTCATATTTGTTAAAGGAAATACTCAACATGATGAATTTTCAATTATTAACATTTATGCACCTAACCAGAATGGTCCTCAATTTATAAGAGATACCCTAACAGACATGAGCAACTTGATATCCTCCAGAACTATAATAGTCAGATCTTAACACCCCCTTTGGCAGTGTTGGATAGATCCTCCAATAAGAAACTCAGCAAAGAAATTTTAGACTTAAACTTAACCATTCAACAATTGGATTTAACAGACATCTACAGAACATTCCATCCTAACAAAACTGAATACACATTCTTCTCATCAGCCCATGGAATATCCTCCAAAAGTGATCACATCTTAGGTCACAAGTCTAACCTCAGCAAATTTAAAAGAATAGAAATTATTCCTTGTATCTTCTAGGACCATCAAGGTATAAAAGTTGAACTCAGTAACAACAGGAATCTGCATACTCATACAAAAACATGGAAACTAAATAACCTTATGCTGAATGATAGCTGGGTCATAGATGAGATTAAGAAGGAAATTACCAAATTTTTGGAACAAAATGGTAATGAAGACATGAACTACCAGAATCTCTGGTATACTGCAAAGGCAGTCCTAACAAGGAAATTCATAGCATTGCACCCTTCCTTGAGAGAACAGAAAGAGAAGTCAACAACTTACTGGGACATCTCAAGCAACTGGAAAAGAAAGAACATTTCAACACCAAACCCATCAGAAGAAAATAAATAACCAAAATTAGAGCAAATTTAAATGAAATTGAAAACACAAGAATTATAGAACAGATCAATGTATCCAAAAGTTGGGTTTTTTAAAAGATCAATAAAATAGATAAACCTTTGGCTAACCTAAACAGAAATAAAAGAATAACATCTCTAATTTCATCAATCAGAAATGACAGAGGTGAGATAACAACAGACTCCTCAGAAATTAAAAAAAATCCTTAATGAATATTACAAAAAACTCTATTCTCAGAAACATGAAAATCTGAAAGAAATAGACCAATACTTGGAAGCATGCCACCTTCTTTCTTAGCCAGAAAGAAGTGGAAATGTTGAACAGGTCTATATCAAGTTCTGAAATAGCATCAACTATACAAAAGCTCCCTTAAAAGAAAAGTGTGGGACCAGATGACTTCACATCATAATTCTACCAAATCTTTAAAAGGGAACTAGTACCTATATTACTTAACCTTTTTCAAAATATAGAAAAAGAAGGAATACTTCCCAACACATTCTATGAAGCAACATCACCCTGATCCCCAAACCAGGAAAAGACCCAACTAGAAAAAAAAAATTATAGATCAGTATCTCTAATGAACATTGATGCAAAAATATTCAATAAAATCCTAGCAAACAGAATCCAGCAACACATCAAACAAATTATACACCATGACCAAGCTGTTTTATCCCAGAGTCTCAAGGCTAGTTCAACATACATAAATCTATAAATAAAATACATCACATAAACAAAATTTAAAAAAGACCATATGATTCTCTCAATTGATGCAGAAAAAGCTTTTGATAATATCCAGCATCCTTTCATGATCAGAACACTTAAGAAAATAGGTATAGAAGAGACATTTCTTAAACTGATAGAGGCCATCTACAGCAAACCCACAGTCAATATCATATTGAATGGAGTAAAATTGAAAACATTTCCACTCAGATCAGGAACTAAGCAAAGTTGCCCACTGTCTCCACTGCTTTTTAACATTGTAATGGAAGTCTTAGCCATTGCAATCAGACAAGAGAAGGTGATCAAGGGCATCTATATAAGGTCAGAGGAGATCAAACTTTCACTCTTCACAGATGACATGACTGTATACCTGAAAAAACCCAGGGACTTAACTAAGAAGCTCTAGAAGTGATCAAGAAATACATTAGAGTCTCAGAATATAAAATCAATACTCACAAATCAGTAGCATTTTTATACACCAATAATATTCAAGCTGAAAAATAGTCAAGGACTGCATTCCCTTTACAGTAGTGCCAAAGAAGATGAAATACCTGGGAGTGTACATAACAAAGAATGTGAAAGGTCTCTATAAGGACAACTATGAAACTCTGAGAAAATAAATAGCTGAAGATGTTAACAAATGGAAAAACATACCATGCTCACAGTTGGGAAGAATCAACCTTGTGAAAATGTCCATACTACCCAAAGCAATCTATAGATTTAATGCAATCCCTATTAAAGTACCTCTGTCATACTTTAAAGATTTGGAAAAACTAGTACTTCCTTTTATATGGAAACAGAAAAATCTTCAAATCACCAAAACATTACTCAGAAATAAAAACCAATCAGGAGGAATCATGCTACCAGACTTCAAACTATACTATAAATCTATAGTGATCAAACAGCATGGTACTGGCACAAAAACAAAGAGGTAGAATTATGGAACAGAATTAAGAACCAAGAGATGGACCCAGACAGTTATCATCATTTGATCTTTGATAAGCCTATCATAAATATAAATTGGGGAAAAGATTCCCATTTAACAAATGGTGCTGGGTGAATTGGCTGGCACCTTATAGAAGACTGAAACTTAACCCATGCCTTTAACCTCTAAAAAACATAGATTCTCACTGGATAAAAGACCTAAACTTAAGACATGAAACTCTAAAGGTTCTTGAATAGAGTGCAGGGAAACACTTAAAGAAATTGGCTAGGGGGATACTTTATGAGGAGGACCCCACCCTCAGGCAATTGAAGCAATACCAAAAATACATTACTGGGATCTGATCAAACTAAAAATCTTCTGCACTGCCAAAAACACAGTAAGTAAAGTAAGTAGACAGCCCTCAGAATGGGAGAGGATATTTGCAGGTTATGTTTCTGACAAAGGTCTGATAACCAGAATCCACAGAGAACTCAAACATATTAATAAGAAAATAACAAGTGATCCCATATCATTGTGGGCAAGAGATTTGAACAGAAGATTCTCTGAAGACAGGCGCATGGTCTACAGACACAAGAAAAAATGTCTCTGTGATCATCATCTTTAATCATCAGAGAAATGCAGATCAAAATCACTTTGAGATATCATCTAACTCCTGTAAGAGTAGCCCACATAACAAAATCCCCAAACTATAGATGTTGGTGTGGATGTGGAGAGAAGGAAACACTTCTGTACTGCTGGTGGGAATGCAAGCTAATATGTTCCTTATGGAAAGAAGTTTGGAGAACACTCAGGGGTCTAAAAGTAGATCTGCCATTTGACTGCAATTCCTCTACCAGGTGTATATCCAAAAGACCAAAAATCACTTTGCAAAAAAGATATTTGCACCAGATTGTTCATTGCAGCTCACTTCATAATTGCCAAGACATGGAAGAAGCCTAAGTGCCCATTGACCCATGAATGGATTAATAAATTGTGGTATACCATGGAATATTATGCAACTTTAAAAAATGATGGAGACTTTACCTCTTTTATGTTTACATGGATAGAGCTGGAACGTATTCTTTTTAGTAAAGTATCTCAAGAATAGAAGAAAAAGTATCCAGTGTACTCAGTACTTTTATGAAACCAATTTATAATTACACTTTCTTATGAAAGATAGATCACAACTATAGCCCAGGATGAAGGAGAGAAGTGGAGGGGGAAGGGCAGGGAGGAAGGAGGTTTGATGGCAGGAGGCGGTGGGACCACACCTATGGAGTATATTGCAAGGATACAAGTCAAATCTATGAAGAACAGAAGATAAATGTCTTAACACAATAATTAAGTAAGTGAGGTGAAGGCTTTGTTGATTAGTTTGATGTAAACACTCCAAATTGTATAAAAAATCAACACATTGGGTGGCATCTATGGCTCAAGGAGTAGGGCACTGGCCCCATATGCTGAAGGTGGCGGGTTTGGGCCCAGCCCCAGCCAAAAACTCCAAAAAAAAAAGAAAAAAAAAACCCATTGTACCCCACAAATGCACAAATGTATTCATGATCTATGTGTATATGACTTAAAAAAGGAAAAAATATAAAAATAAAATAAAATGAAGTTAAAAAAAAAAATCCAGGAAGAGAAGTAGAAAAAGAAATGAGTTTGCTCAACCCCTGAGGAAATCTGAGACCACACTCAGTATTTTCTTTGGCCTCTTCAAGCAGACTTGGATGTAAACGGCCACAAGCCATAAGCTGACTTTTGTTCTTTATGGTGGTGGATATCATAAAAGTATGCATAGACTTTTTCTTTTCTTTCTCCTTTTTTTTAAAATCAGCTTTCCATTTGTGTATTTAAAGGGTGACCCAAGACAACACTTATATTTCCAATGTGCAGTAGAAAAAAAAATGTTGGTTACCCCTGATCTAGAGTGACAGAATAATGCCCCCCTTGTCAATAAGCCCCCTACATGGCAAAGGGATTTTGTAGATGTGATTAAGGTTAAGGACCAAAAGACAGGGAGTGTTAGCAATTATCCAAGTAGACCCTCTCTAGAGCCAATCACATGAGCATAAAAGTGGAGAACATTTTTTGGCGGTGGTCAGACAGAGATGTCAGTCTGAGAAGGATCCAACAAGCCCTTGATGATTCAGACATGTTGGGGGGGAATAGATGCAGACAGAGGCTTCCATAAGCCAGAAAAGGCAAGGGGACATTCTCCCCTTGAGTCTCCAGAAAGGAACACAGCTCTGCTGACACCATAATTTTAGCCCAGTGTGACATGACTTCTGTCCTCCAGAACTGTAAGAGAATAAATTTGTTTTCTTTTAAGCCACTACACTGTGGTAATTTGTTGCAGACAGCAGCAAAAGAAAAATGAATACACCCAGGGACATCAAAAATGGGAAATTATCAAATATTGCTCTCCAACTCTCTGGTAGTCTGCCTGTAATCGGTTTCCCATTTAGGTTGGAATTGTTTTTCCTCTCTGTGGAACAGAGACTGGCTGCTCACAAGACTCATTAATATGCATAAAGGGTGGCATAATTAGTTGCCACAGGTAACCCTTCTCTGGCTATGTGAACTGAGTTAATGTGCAAATCCATGCTGCACAGGCAAGCAGAGCGGTGTGAGTAAAAGTCCCCGTTTCATAAAAGGAAATATTTGAATAATATGCAAATGAATTGGATGTTATTAGCAGGATGTCAGGTTTGACAGTCTGTGTTATTGTGAAAATAAATGAGTTTTGACACAAATAACTTAGGTATGCATTGAATTTTTTAAAGCAAATCTTGTAACGAGATGTTATGTATTGTGCTGTAGGTTTGTAAAGATTGTGATGGCTATTAAAAGAAAAACATGGCGAAGGATCGTTTATTAATGTATTCATTAAGCTGCTCTAAGGTGTAACAATAATTACTTTTCCTCCAAAATGTACACTGTTCCTCTTGCATATTTAATTGACTCTGGCAACCCATATTTAAGACAATGAGGGGAAGAGCCAGTAGGACAAAGGCAGAAATGAAGAGAAATTGAATCGCCATCATTGACATTGGACACGTTGTGCTGTGTATTTTAACTCCTGGGAATGTTTTCTCTGGATGGTCTTCATCTTGAAGTGATCTGCCTAATGAAATTTCTCTGGTCCATTTGTTTTCTTTCTTCTGGGCCTGCCATCTTTTGATTTCTTTCTTTAGGGGCCCTCATTAACAGGCAGAACCCAGTGTTGAGGTCAGCATGTCCTGGCACTGGGCAGTGGCTGGGGGCTCACTGCTGTCCTGGTATTCGCCCTTGAGAGGCAAAGAGAGAGACATCCAAGAAACAGCTCTGTCTAAGGAAAAACATCTGCTAGAGAAACTCCTGGGCCAAGTTCACAGGCTTGGAGGAGAAGACTGCCAGCTGGCCTCATCCACCGTCTGAGGTGTGCAGGGAAAGAGCTGACAGGCCAAGGGTGCTTCCCTGGCTAGCCAATGGTGCACCATCCCTCCCACCCGGCACAGACTTCCAGGCATTCCATGGAAGTGTAGAAGGGGCAGGGCCTTCCATGAGATCAAGCTCTGAGACAGAAGCATTCCTACAGGGATAAAGTTTTATCTCGAATCACGTAGCTAGGAGGTTGAGGGGCACAGGGTGGACTTTGGGAATAGGAGGTAGACACCATCTTGAGGCCCAAATGTGACAGGCTTATGGGTATTTAATACCTGGAGACCCTGCCTCTTATCCTCTCAAGAAAACAGGGCAAGTTCCTGGGATCCAGATGAAAACACAACTTCACCTGGAGACAGAGAGGCAAGTTTCTCTTCCCATGAAGAATTCAGAACACTCAACTGTTCTCACCTTGAGCCTGGGGAACATAAAGCTAGAAAACTTGGAAGCCTTTGGAAAGGCCAGAGATGCCCCTGGGATGTCTTAAGGATAAGGATTAATGCTCCAGGAGATCACCAGCATTGGGCAAACTTCCTCCACTCTCCAGAGTAGGAATGCACAGGTGAGAGCAACACAATTCCTGCCCCAGTGAATTTATGAGCTAATATAAGAGATGGATATACAGAAAGATCATTAAAAACAGAGTACAGAGGTATGCACTGGACATCAAAAGCACAGAAAAGGGCTACCCAAGTCATCCAATCAGCTCACCAAAGATTTCATTATTCCCTACAGGGCACCTAGCAAGAGTCTTACAACCCATTTTGCAATGAAATGTAAGAAGTGCCAAATGAGACTCCACAGCAGAAGCCATAAGAACAGCATCTGCCTCTGTAATCCTAAAGGCAAAGAGATGGAGCCCCTGCCAGCTGGTCTGGGCAAGGGCAGCCTAGGGCAGAACCTCTAGCCCACCAGCAATGGGCAAGTACCATTGAGCTTGAGCTTGAGCTTGAGCAAGACAGAAGTCTTGATTGTTGGAAGCCACCGGGAATGTTTGTCATCACAGCATAACCTAGCCTGTGCTGGCTCATACAGGCACCAAATCCAAGCAAGGGGCTGAGTCATGGGGCCCCTATGAGCAGAGGCTCTGGAGAAGGGGCTCCTGGACTGAGTGTCAGAGGATGCAGTAACTTCTGCTATAATAACTTCTGCTGCAGCGAGAGCCTGGGAGGTCACAGCCTGAACAGGGAGGTCAGCTCCAGAGGGCAAGAGTCTTCATCGGGCTTCTCTTTGGCTAGGTCTGTGATTACTTAGAAAAATCCTCCAGAATTGCTCCTGCCACTGTTTAATGGGCCCAGGAATAAAGTGTCACCACTTAGGGTCCTGGATGGCTACAAGAGAAGAGAAAAGGTCAAGTGTGAGCCCCTCCATGAAGTCATCTCTGGTCTGTATCTCCTCTACCCCACCCTCTCAACCCCTTCACTAAATATTCTTTTCTGACTTGGGGCTCTCAGAGCCCTCAGCACCTGCCTCTGCTATAACAATAAAGAAACAACTCAGTCTGGGGGAGTCAGGAAGGCTTCCCCTCAAGAGGAGACACTTCAGCTTGAAAAATTTTATAGCCAAGCAAGGGTTGGGGTCTGTACATTTCTTTCTACTTCTCTCATCTCATTTTACTCATAATCCTGTTGCTATTTCACAAGCAAGAAAATTGACTAGAAAAGTAACTTTCTCACCAATTTGATGACAGATGAAGCCCAGGATTCAAATTCTTTGTCATATATTCCTTAGCCTACGCCATAATGGCTCACAGAACAGGGTTTTGAAACTCAGCAGGCATTTTAAGTTATGGTATAGGCAGAAAAAGATACCACTGGGTTTTCAGTGGAAGCATTTTATTTATTACAAGATGACATTGCATTTTATACACATTGGTGGTTACTTAGGCAGAGCTTATAGGGTTGTTGTAAAGGTAAAACATATTTAACATGAGCTTAGCTGGTGTCAGTTGCAAATCACTCCTCTCTAAGTAGCCACTGTTGTTATTTGGAGTCTGTGTTTGCCTTTGGCATTCTCTTTAGCCAACCAGACCCTGAACAAGCTTCTAGTTCAGGGGTGTGTTCATGCTTCTGCTCCCTCACTGGGCAGAACCCAGCACCCATCACGGGCCAACACTTATCTCCCAGCCTCCCTGGCACAGAGGTGCAACACTACTGTCCAAGTGCCACTCACCATGCTGCTGAAGAATCCAACCCTTGATCTTGGCCTTGAACAGAATCCACACTTTATTTCATATCTGTTTGAGTTTCCACCTGGGCCATAGCCAGAAACCTTGCCTCAAAGAACAGAGAGGTTGTCTTTCCTGCTCCCAATCAGGTGACACAGTTGGCACTGCCTGTTTGTCCTTATTGGAAACATGGACACTGTTGCCCCTAGAACCTAGCCCCTGCCCATCACAGGCCTACTGTAGACTTTGACCAGGTAAGGATGCCACAGGTCATCTGGGATTTTGCACAAAGTGCCCAAGTGGTTTTGGTGGGAGCAGTGACATCCAGTTTCCAGAGGCAACAGTGTCCATGTTTCCAATAAGGACAAACAGGCAGTGCCAACTGTGTCACCTGATTGGGAGCAGGAAAGACAACCTCTCTGTTCTTTGAGGCAAGGTTTCTGGCTATGGCCCAGGTGGAAACTCAAGCAGATGTGAAATAAAGTGTGGATTCTGTTCAAGGCCAAGATCAAGGGTTGGATTCTTCAGCAGCATGGTGAGTGGCACTTGGACAGTAGTGGGAGCAAATACCCAAAGGGCTGTTGGCACCAGATCTCAGGGGACTGTGTGTGCTCAGTTGCTTTACTAGTTGGGCATTGAAGAGTTAATTCAGCAGGACACAGGAAGCAGCAATGTCCCAGGTGAGAAGATTTAGTGAGAATGCCAAACACAGTAACTTGGGCCTCAGCTTGGCTGGGCCTACAGGAAGCAGAACCTGTTCATCTGTGTAAGTTAGTAGACCACACACCTTTCCACAGGAGCAGAAAAGAACTGTCAGTACATACTGACCTTTCACCCCTACCTAAAAGTCATCGGTGGGTGTGCAGATGGCTTTTTGTTCTCTCTTCCCATCAAGAAAGTAAAATACCCTACAAATGAGTCAGCCTGGGACTTTCATATTAGAATATCTGTCAGTTAGGAATCCAACAACCTGAGGATGAAGTGCATCTTTTTGAAGTAGGATTATGGGAACTTCAACGAGGAATTTTAAAAGACCTTTTAAAAAGTCCTAAAGACAATGTTTGAATCAGTTACTCAAATCAGTAAAGGGTGAGAGTAAAATAAAATACCGTAGTCCAAGAGCTGGGATCTGGTTACCTGGAGATCTGCACTTTCATGCCCTTTTCTCAGAAGCTCAAAAAGTTGTGGAAACTGGGTTGGAAAAAATCTGAGTTTTATTTTAAAATCCCAATTGTTATTCTAAAAATCCCATTTGGCCTTCCATTTAGTACCACGAACATACTCAATATGGCTTGCTCTTTTCTCCTTTTTCAACATGTGAACATGTGTGAATTCACAGGTAATGGTGTCCCATGTACCTCTGTTATGGCTCTGCCAGAAACCAAGGCCACAACTTTTAAGGGCATCTGCAATCTGGTGGTCCAAGCACTATTCCCTGAGACCACAAGGATGCTGTTGTTGGTGCCACCACTGAGCACAATACTCATGGTTGCTCCAATTGCAGATATTCTCTTCTACTTTGAAAGCATTGACATTAAACAACAACAACAACAAAGGCCAGGAGCAGTGGCTCATGCCTATAATCCTAGCACTCTCGGAGACCCATGTGGATGGATTGCTTGAGTCCAAGAGTTCAAGACCAGCCTGAGTAACAGTGACTCTCCTAAAAATAGAAAAAGTGGCCAGGCATTGTGGCAGGAACATGTAGTCCCAGCTACTCAGGAAGCTGAGTGAAGAGGATCACTTGAGTCCAAGAGTTTGAGGTTGCTGTGCTACAGCACCATTATACTCTACCTAGGGTGACAGAGTAAGACTTTAAAAAAAAAAAAAAAAAAAAAAGGCCAGTAGTCAAATGTGAGACACTAGAGAGACTGGATTTCTAATTCCCAAAGTAATAAGAAACTTCCATACTTTTTCAAGAAAATTATTTGCTAATTTATGTGGTTAAAACACATAGAAATTAATTCTCTAGCAATGATGCTGATTTCCTATAATATAGCTGAGGGCTATTGAGTGCTGCCTGTTGAGAACCTATCAAACAGGTTCTTAGTTGCAAGCAAGACAGGCCAATTCCATCTAATTTAAGCCAAAAAATCAACAAATCTATGAAAACATTTTTCATGGTCTGGAAACCCATGGTAAGAAGCTACCTGGCCACTAGCAATGTCCAAACTCAAGCTGCAAAACAATGTCTTATTCAGAATCGGACCATGTTGATGGTCCTGAGCTGAGGACCCCTTGGAGGGAGGGGATCCAGGAGACCTGGAGAGTTCCAGTTCTCACTGATGAAACAGTGACAGTGGCTGCTTCTGGAAACAGGTTTTGCTACTGCAGAAATCACCATTCTCACTAAAACTGATCCTCAAGAAGTCCCAGCTTCCTTATATCATTCATTCCTGAGTTGATGTCTGGCATGGATGTGTCTGGGTGGCAGGGCCAAAGTCATAAACTAGCTTACCACCCTCTCTAAAGAGGCTGGGAACTGGAGGGGGTCGCTGCCTCCTGATTCATAAAGCAGAGAACCTCCCAAACATAGGAAGGCCATGCAGATGTTGAGTGGACAAAAACACTGGTAAGTGCTTCCTGGAGTCCAACTCTGGCTTTCCTGCATCAACATATGTATGCTCTTCTTCCCAAACTTTAAATTTCTGAAGGTCAAAAACACTTCCTGCTGAATACAGAGGAATTCTCCAATATACATTACAAATGAAACTCACCCCCAAAGTGGGCAACTCAGAGGGTTGTAGTTATCCATCTCCAAGAGACAAATATCTTGGGGGTGATGTCCATGTATCCTCTACATCAGTGATTTTCAACCTTTTTTTCTTACACACACTTGTACCTATAGTTAAATTTCCATGGCACCACTTAAATTATGGTAATCAAAAAAAAAGAGTAAATGAATGTACTTACTGTACTTTAAACTTCTTTTAAAAAATAATTTAATTAATGATCTTTAAAAATTTTTGAGGCACACCTAAGATCCTCTCATGGCACACCATCTGAAAAACACTGAAAATCACTGGTTCCTTCACGATCTAGTCTCATTATTACATAATTGTAACATATACCAACAATGATACATTGTGTAAAATCAGTGGAATAAATAGAGAAAAATAAAGAAAAGAAATAGCTTAACTGTGTAATGTATACATGATACACCAAAACAGAAAATCCGAGTGCCATCATACCCCCTTATTCATGATTTTGCTGTCCACGGTTTCAATTTTCCACACTCAACTGCAGCCCAGAAATGTTAAATGGAAAATTGTAGAAATAAACAATTCATAAATTTTAAGTGGCATGCCATTCTAAGTAGTCTGACGGCATCTTGCACCAACCCACCGGAGATATGACTCTTCCCTTTGTCTGACATATCCTAAGTCACTTAGGAGCCATCAGATTAGTGGAACAGGTGTGCTGTTGCTGTGTCATCATGTTTATGTTCAGGTGACCCTTACTTTACTCAGTAATAGCCCACAAACTCAAGAGTTTATTATGCTGGCAACTCAGATATGCCAAAGAGAAGTTGTAAAGTGCTTCCTTCAAGTGAAAAGGTGAAAAATTCTTGACTCAGTATGGGGGAAAAATCTTACACTGAAGTTGCTAAAAGGTACAGTAGGAAATAATCTATTCATGAAATTGTGAAGGAAAAAGAAGCTTCTAAGGACAGAAACAATGCTTTATCCTTGAGGAACTTGGTTTGTGCTTGCTACATAGCTGTTCAAAAACCAAACCCTATATATTTTTTGTTACATATCTAGGTGGTTAAAAAATAAAGAAATAGACAAAAATGATTGATACAAAAGTTGAGGATGAGGAGAGTAGAGTGCATTGCTTGGTACTCAGAGGCTCAAGGCCCTGACCGGCCAAGTTCTAATCCTTACCTTAATGGTGGATCTTTGGGCATTCATCCTTTTATTATTCTTTCAACCAGACATATGCATTTCTGCATTTCTATATACATTTCACAATCAAATCTCGTGTTTATTCATTAATGTAGGATGTGAAGTAGAAAGAACAAAAGATTCTGAGAAATAGGAAGGGCATAGGGCTGCATTTTCAAAGCAAGATTTGTCAACATAAAAAAAATTAAACAGTGTGCCACACCTTTTGGGGGCAAGTCACAATTGTAAGAGGGACTTTACAAACTCAATCAGTGTAACCTGGTTTCCTGTACCCAAAATGGATCCCCAACAATAATAAAAAAAAAAAAGTCCTTTTTCTGAGGAGCACAACTGCAGTCTGAAATTCTATGATTCTTACAAATTGGTCTCAAGAATTGGTTCCCAGGGCAGGTGCAGTGGTGTACCCCTGTAATCCTAGCACTCTGGGAGGCCTATTGCTTGCATTCAGGAGTTCAAGACCAGCCTGAACAAGAGCAAGACCTCATCTGCACTAGAAAATAGAAAAGCTAGTCAGGAGTTATGATGGGTACCTGTAGTCCTGGCTGCTTGGGACGCTGAGGCAGGAGGACCATTTAATCCCAAGAGTTTGAGGTTGCCGTGAGCTAGGACACCACAGAACTTTACCCAGAACAACAGAGGGAGACTCTGTCTCAAAAAAAAAAAAAAATAGTGGGTGCCTGCTACACCTCTCCAGTGGAAGGTATCTGGTAAGTGGTGTCCTTGTAGCAAGTTCCCAGTAAGGAGATGAAGAGTGGCATACGTGAAGTCTGAGAAGAGAGGACATGGGGCAGGATGGTCAACATGATGGTGACACATCAGGACCCAATTCCCAGCTGCCGTTTGTCGACTAGTCACTTGTGCAAGACACCGGCCGCTACTCTGCATTTTCAGCCAGCTTAAAAGGTAGATGCCAAGTGTCCACCTTCCGCAGATGAGGAAACCCAGACTAAAAGGAGGGAAGTCTCTTGCTCTGGAGCATAAGGCTCACAACCATAGGCCCCGGATTCAAACACTGGTCTGTCTGACCCAAAGACTTGTTGGAGGCCAACCTCCATGGCTCACGTCTGTAATCTCAGCACTTTGGAAGTCCAAGGCGAGAGAATCGCTTGCACTCAGGAATTCAAGACCAGCCTGAGCAAGAGCAAGACCCCATCTCCACAAAAAAAAAAAAAAAAAAATAGAAAAACTGGGTGGCCATGGTAGTGCATGCCTGTAGTCCCAGTGATGGAGGCAGGAGGATCAGACACTGAAGCCCAGGAGTTTGAGGGAGATTGCGTAAGCTTTGATGATACACTGTACTCTTAACCCGGCGACGTGTAAGACCCTATGTAAAAAGACAAACCAAAAAACTTGTTTGAAACACAATGTCTGCCAAGAGCCTGAAGCTCTCTGTGGACCCAAACCACAAACAGCAGGCAAAGATGGATATGTGCACATATTTTTTAAAATGCCATTAATTGACTACATTTAAAAGTAGGAGATTTTATATTGAGTTCTGGTCTTGAGGCTCATCATGGCAGATCAGAACACCTGGCAACATACTATATGAATTTCCCCGCAGCAGTGACTGCCCAGGGCCCAGTCGATTCTGTCCTCTTTGGGAAAGACAAGCAAGCCCTAGTTGGCTGCAGACCCCCTCACTCCCTATTGTCTTTCCCCTGCCAGCTTTGTTCATTTCCTTTCCTTCCCTCTCCCTGTGGATGTTTGACTTCAGGATCCCTGTCCTAACCTCTGTGAGGTCCTCACCTTGCAGGGGCACCTGGAGGAAGCAATGGAAAAATTAACTTGCCCTTTAGAGCTTGGTGAGACCAGAATTGGGAGTGGGGCCGGGGAATGCACTGGACTTTGCTGGGAGTATCATAGGCTGTTCCAACGGGCAGACACCTTTCCTTACAGGGGGTGCACTCTTCCCCTGAACTCCGACCCCACTCTACAGGGCTCAAGCATCTCTGCCGGTAGCTTGTTATCCTACTTCCCTCTGCAGAAAGCCCTCCATGGCCTCTATTGAACCCATTTTATTTATTTCACTTGATCTCCGAAGAGTCTAGACTCATTACAGACCTTGTTAAATGCTTTCCTGCCCACAGATCTGTGGGGAGATCAGCCAACTTGATCAATAAAAACAAACTTTAATTTTTCTTATACAGCTAAGGTTGGGGGTTGGAGGGGAGAAGAAAGGGGTGGTCGTGGTGGGGAGTCTTAAAACAGTACAGTTATAATTTCCCTTTGCCTTGAGGAGCAGACGATGTTGCTTCAATTTTGGCTTGAGTTAAACTTGATGCAGACATCGCCGTAAATGGGTCAAGCATTCAAGAAGGCCAACAGTTGGCCACGTTTGTGCTAACTCTAGTCTTTTTGTTTTTGCCAGAGGAAAAAAAAAATTCTAATTTCTATCAGTCTAAATTGAGTTGGGGAGCATTATCAGCTGGAAGGACCCTTCTGATTTGACAGGCCCCACTGTATGATGATTAATTACTTCTCAGCTTCATTGGACTTTTCTAATTTCCTTTTGCCACTGGCTGGAGGCAGCGCGCGATAAGTACAGCTCTTATTATTTTGTGCAAAGGAAAATGTCTATTACGCTCTGTCGTACAAGCCAGCAGAATGAAAAGACAGCTGATGGGGAAGCTTGCGAGCTCCTCTGTCTTTATTTACACTCCCCTGGTCTCCCTGCCTCGCTTGTTCTGCGACAGAGGTGGCCACACACAGTTTCCTGTCAAAATAAGAAGATAAAATCATAATCTCTATCAGAGCACTTGACATTTGGAAATTTGTATAATGATTTCATGGGATTTAATCCTCCAGCTCGCCACAAATCCCCCTCCAAATGGAAATGCAACAAAATATTATACAGAGCAATGTGAGGTCCTCCTTCCTCATCAGCCCGTTTATTTAGTTGTAAATTACACTGGGGAGGTGCCTTATTGTATATAATACTCAAATGAGAACAATTCTCATTGTTATTTTCAAAGAACGAAAGTTGAATTTGGGAAGAGGACATTTATAACACGTGACCATGTAGGGGGACCCCACACCTGAATGGTCCACATCACGTGACAATTCACCAGCAAAGCGCCAGCCAGCTTCTTAGGAGGATCACAGATTTTACCATAATGGACGGTTGAGACTGCAGGAGCTGTTTGTTTTCCTGGAGAGGAGAGATATGAAGACGTATGAGGGATCCCACTTCAGCAGCGCCTTCTGCCTGTTAATCCTCCGGCCCAGGCTGATATTGAGTCTTGGTTCAGGTACTCTCGGGGACATGTTTACCGAGGCTTACGCAGGAAAAGCCCCATTGAGCAAATCATGGCTGCGTTTCTCTCTGTCCCCAGCTGCCGAGGAGGCTGCTGATTTTACAGAGTCTTACTTCCAAGCAAGGAAAGGGGAGAGAAAGAGTAGAAGGCTTGAGGACTGGGCTGGAGGCCCAAAGCCCTGGGTTCCCACCGTGGTCCTGCACTGGTGGGGGACTGCTAAGTTCTGCTTGTCTGCTGTTGCTGGTTTGGTTGTTTCTGTTTTAGGGGATAAGAAGGCGGCTAAGAATTACTCAGAGCCATTCAACTTCTCTTTTTACAATAATATTAGCAAGCATTTAGTGAGCACCTACTACCGTGTTTCCCCCAAAATAAAACACTATTTTATTTTTTCTCAAGAAGACACACTAGGGCTTATTTTCAGGGGATGTCTTTTTTATTAAGTTTAATACAACAAACTACATTTATTCAAATACAGTTAAGTCAGCTTCTTCTGGAACCTGACAGGGGGAGCCGACCTTGGTGGGGCTGGCGCTAGTGATGCCTGAACTCCTTTCCCTTAGCCGTTCACATGTGCGCAGTAGGGTGCCTGAGACCACGGTTACCACACTCACACCTGCGCAAGTGCGAAGGGCAGGGAGAAAGGAGCTGTAGCGGATAAAAGGTATTCTAGTCTTCCTTACAGCTCCGCACCAAAATGCATGGCGTGGCTATGCAGATACATCACTAGGTCTTATTATCAGGGTAGGGCTTATATTTAACAAATGCATAGAAATCCTGCTAGCGTTTATTTTGGGGGTTGGTCTTATTTGAGGGGAAACACAGTCCTGCCAGGCACTGTGCTGAGTGACTTATGTACTATACCCCATTTAATCCTTGCAGCCCACTTGATGTCAGTGCCTTCAGAAGCCCATTTTATAGACAAGAGCACTTGGGCTTCAAAGTGAACTGTCTCATCTAGCATCACGCAACTAGTCAAGGACAGGACCAGCCTGTCACCCTGGGACTGTCAGTCTCTCAGCCTCTCTCCTCTGCGGTCTTCTATTCCCACATCAACTCTTTCTTCTTCTTTTGCGAACGTCCTAATAATGTGTGTGGTAAGCAACACTGGCTGGGTGCACAAAATTTGTCTTCTTCATGCACCAAGTGCATTTGTTATTCTCTCCTTTACGTTTCTAGTGGTTCCACAAACACTGACGAGGCACCTGTTATTCTCAGGTGCTGTACTAGGCTCTGGAGAGCCCCAGTTAAAATCCCCAGGGTCCTTGCTACTCTAGACGCCCCGAGTAGCATCACCAAACAAATGGCTAAAGCACTAAAACCCATAGCGAGAAATGCTATCATAATGAGGACAGGCTAATTTTCCCTAAGGATAAGGGGAAGAATGCAAAAGAGGCTGACGTTTGACCTGAACCTGGAAGGGCATCCCAGGCAGAGAGAACAGTCTGGCCAGAGGCTCAAGAAGTAAGTCTGCTCTGCACCGTACTTGGGTCACTGAGAGGATAGAACCACCAGAAGCCGAGGTTGGCAAGGCGGTGGTGGCCAGACAATAAGGCAAATGAATGAGTGTGACTCCAGTTAAGTCTCTGAAATGGACTGTTTGTGACCTCAACAAGGCCCTTTCCACTTCTAGGCCCCAGTTTCCCAATCTATGCAATGTGGTCATTAGCCTTGACCTAGTATGGAAAACCAGTAGTTGCAGCCCAGTTCTGTCTTATGCTTGTGTTTCTTTCGGTCAGCATGTTCCTTTCATGAGCGGAGAGCCACCATAGAAGAGTTCACATCAAAATTCAGATTTCTAGCTTCTTTTGAAGAAACAGTTGTGTCAGATGGCACCTACATTCCCACCCAGCCAGAGGTGGCTGGAGCTAAGAAGCAGATACACGGCTCGGATGGTCTCCACCAGCACCTACCCCACAGCGAGACCGCATGTCTGCATTGCGGATTGACATTTTTCTTAGAAAAGAGAAAATGCACCTCTGTAACCACAGTGCAACCACAAAAGTGAGAAGACAGTATCCAGACCAAGAGACGACCACATTTTAAGAAAAAACATACAGCATATTCCTGTGTTTAATTAAAGAATATTTCTATGTATTTTATCTGCAAACAAAAGTGTACCTGTGTTAAAAGAATTCAACTTCACTTACTCAATTATCCTGCTGGCTTCTGAGTTTGTACCCTGGACTTTGCACATTGCTACACCTTCACTCTGGGTTCTGCGTGGCCCTGCTGTGGATTTGGGGCTCTGCCAGCCACACGGAGGGCTGAAGAGAATCAGATTTCTGGTCACCAAAACCGCCTCCAAAGGCACCTGTTTTTGTGAATGAACCCTCTCGGTCTTCCTCTGGGAGAGCTGCGGCAGTCCACCAGGGTAGGGAGGGTGTCATCTGCTGACTGGTATTTCTGCCAGAAGGAATCCATCACCCATTACTACCTGACACCAACCTCACAGTAGTCAGGAGGGCGAGGGCCTTGCTGTGGCATAGTTGAGGCATCTAGGGTCACAGAGGATCAGATGAGGTAAGTCCTGTTAAACTGTGGCTTAGATTTGCCAACCAGGACACTTCTGCTCATGATAGATTCTTCACTTTCCCTGGATCCATGCCCTTTGCTGCCTAACTTGGCAGTGCCCATCCCTTGACTGTGGGCTCTGTCATGTGACTTGGGTTGATCCACAAGTCAGTAAACATCAGGCAAGCAGAGGCTTACCATGTGACAGTGCATTTCCACTTTCTCTCTTGCTTTTCTGCTTTCTTTGTAAGGACTTATCCAGATCAATCTGTGGGAAGATGAGATTTATAGAACAGAGTTGAACTGCCTCAGTTATCTCAGCCCAGGCCCTCCCAGACCAGCAGCAGCTAGCTGATCCTGAAACACAGGACAGAGCCAGCCAAGATCAGCAGAGCATTCCCCCCGCCAGCCAAACCTGCCAGCCAAGGTCAGCAGAGCCTCCTAGCCAATCCACATTTGACCACAAACTTGTGGGTGAGGCCACCTGAGACCAGAAGAACCACCCTGTCAACCTGTAGACTGAGAAGGCAAAGAAGCACTTTTATTACTTAACTCACTGAGTTCTGAAATGTTTCGTAACACAGAATAATTATGCAACAGACGACTGATATTCCATCCTCCCACCATGCTAATTTCTTCCACAACACCACAACCCCTTTCCCACATGTCAACAGCTTCCACCTCTTGTCCCCAGGCTTACTCCTAGAAGAAGTAATGGTTCAAAGCTCAAAATATTGGCTATCTTTTGGACATGGGTCTGGGGTTTAACTGCCAATTCCCAACTCTGTGATCTTTCGCAATCAGTTTACCTCTTAAAGCCTCAGTTTCCTCATCTGACTAATGGGGATGATAATGATAATACAAGCAGTGTCTGCTTCCTAGAGTAATTATGATGGTCACACAAAAAAAGGCAAATAGAACATTTAGCCCAGCACCTCCCACATAGTAAATATTCATTATTCTCAAGCCTTCTACTTTCCTCTTTCTCTTAATTCCTCCAACTCTTGATAGAGTTTTGTCCTTCCTCCACACAGTAGTAGAATTTCCCTCTGGCAAGAACCACAGGCAACATCAATTCATAGTTGCCACAAGCCCAGGATTCCCATTGCCATCCTCACATCTTGCAAGTCATTGGCGATCTACCATGACACGCATTATTTTTTCCTGAAGTGTGTACTGAAAGAATGTTTCTACATAGTACCTCCTAAATAAATAAGCAAACAAACAAATCAACAAACAGGACAATCTGTGGACAAATAAATCTGATGCATACTGAGCAAACAGACTTCTCTGGAGGCCCAGCTGGTAACAAGGCTGGAATTGCAGGTGACATATTCACACAGGCAGGAACTTGTCTGCCTCGTGAGGGAGGCGGGGGTAGAATCCTTATTCTCTTTCTTTTTGTCCTTGGTCCTTTTGTTCAGATCTATCCTTACTCTCCTGTTTGTTTTGCCACCAATAAGTTTGACTCACCTTGGCCATCCTTTTTTTCTATTCTTCCCGTGAATTGTGCAGTCAGATGTGGACAGTTCCCATTCCTTGCTTGCAGCGTGAATGCGTGAGAAGACAGAAGTACCTTCTTTGTGCAGAATAAAGCCAGGGTGCTGGAAGCCTTATTACCTCTTCATCATCACCCCAATCAGCTGAGGTTTAAATGGAATCCCGTCAGGGTCACTGACCGGATTTTTTTTTTTTTTTTTTTAGACTGGCATACAAGATACCATTACATTTCATCTTGGGACAATTGTTCTCCGAGCAAAGTGTTTTATTTTCCTGTAGGTAATCCCCTACCAGATTGTGGATTTTCCATGTTCAACATCAGCCACTACAACCAAAAAGCAACGAACTGTGTTATTGACAATGTTTTAATTACAATACATAAAAGATACAAGGCAGCGACTAGCAGGAAATTGGCTGTGGTGGCATTCGTATGTTTAAGAAAACTCAGAGGTGACGGTTTTAGCATGAAGCCTGTGTAATTCCTGCTAATGGTAAAAAGTCTCGTAGCATCCATCGGATTGTTTTCGATGAAATAATAATGCTCACAGAAATGGTTGACTTTGGCAGCATGATAGATGAAATAGGAGCTCTTAGAATGGTGGGCTTGCAACAATGTTAGTGTGAAATATAATCGTTGAATGGCTTTGTTCTTTTTTCCAATAAAAGGTGGAAGCTATTGAGTGCCGTTATTAGGCGAGCTAAGCTAGGCTTCTGTACAGCATAGTTTTGAGTGTCTGAACCAGCAGAAGCTTTTGAAGTCCCACGATTCCTTCTGCTTGCTAATTCTTCCATTTGTTTGATTTTTGGTACAAAGAAAATGAAAGAATATGATGAGATTATGGCATTTTAAGTCAATATTTATTAAAAAATCAATCTAGATGAAAATCTGCCCATCCCTCTAATTAGATGAGGCAACTTGAGGTTGATTTTTAATTGCAAAAGTAATTACACGGAGCAGATAGCCAGTGACATTTGATTATGTAGGTGATTGATTAAAAAGCCGAGCTCACCGAGCAGATTGTCAGCCAGGGAATCCAGACAAAAGAGCAAATTAAAAAAGTTGTCCTGTTAGTAATCACAAAATTCAAGGATGAAATTACAGAGCCAAACACCTCCATTGCCCCCCTATCCTCATCACTCACACCGCCCGCATTCACTCCAACGCCTGATAAAGAAATGGATTAGTGTGAAATTAATTGAAAGGGGGGGAAAAATGGGAACCGAATTCATGCTCGAGAATGGGGCTTTTAACAAATAGAAACAAATTTCTTCAGTTTTATAATACATCTTTTTTTTTTTTTTTGGCAAGAGAGATGTTTTCACAAAGGATCTATTCAAGATGTTTGATGATCTTAATTTATCTATTAAAAAAGAGGGAGGGGGAAAAATCTCACTTGCTTGCAGAATGGGATATTGAGATGTCTTGCTTGTTATTCATGTCATTAAACATGAAAGGCTGAGGACAGGCTGTACATTTGGCAAGAGAATCCTCGGATTTGTAAACAGCCCTAGCTGACATATTGGATAGTATGATGAAGAGGCATGCTGGTCACTCAGAGGAACCCCGATGGGGTCCACTTGAGGATATTGTGGGTAAGGTGACAGCGGTGTGTATCAGAGCAGACCCCAAGAGGACATAGGGTCTGGCTCATCGTAACTATTCCAGGTCCCAGAAAAGGAAAAGAGAAACCGAGGCAGGGCCACCCAGAGCAGCTCCGGCAGCCCCGAGAGTTGCGTGCCGCCTCCCTGGGACCATCCCTGGGTGTTGGTGCAGGCAGGATGTAATGAACTAGTCCGGAGATAAAGTCCAAATCGCTGCTAACATCTCTCCCTCTGCCCTGTCAGCCATCCGGCAGAGCGCTGGATGGGTGGGACATGGTCCTTACAACCCTCCAGGGCAGCTGATTTCAGCTATTTCCAGGTTCAGAGCCTCCGGGTGCCGCGGGGAGATGCGTATTTCAGCAGACAGATGCTTGGATTCCCAGCCTCTGATACGAGTTAACGCAATGCCCTCCTTGTATTCAGCGTTTTGCCTTTTGTAAAAAAAAATCCATTTACTCCCCCCAACACATACTGTTGGCAAAGCAATTTGATACTGTGGCTAAGAGTTCCAACTCTTAGGAAAAACAATTTAGCGCTAGTGAGTGCAACTGGAGTTACACACACCCTCTGACCTAGCTCTTCGTCGGTGAGATGCAGCCTAGGAAAACATGTACAGTGTCCACAAGGAGACAAGCACCAGGATGTTCATAGCAGCACGGCCGTCCACCACTTGAAGAATGGGTAAGCCGAAGTGTGTCGCTCCATGGCGAATATCTCTGCAACAACACACCACAATCACCAACATTAAGCCAAAGCAGAAAGACATCAAAGGATGTTTATTAAATATTTCCTTTTATATAAAGCTGAAAATCAACAAAAACTAAATTATATCTATGAGTAGTACAAGGAAAGGATTACAGTCAGGGAAGAAATACATTGGAACTCCGGGATGCTGGCAGTGTCCTATTTTTTGTCTTCCGTGGTGGTTATCAACAAAGTCATTCCCCACCAGGAAAAGCAGAGACCCACCTTGGAGCCATGATCATGACCATGAGCTCTAGAGCCAGCCTGCCTCAGCTCAGATCGTGATTCTTGTTGCAAACACATTGTGGAACTTTGGGAAAGCCACACACTGTCTCTGCCTCAGGTTCTTGACCTGAAAAACAAGAATAAAATGGTTGCATGAGTTAAGACGAGCAGAGTACTTGGAAGAGTATCTGAGCAAAGTAAGCCACTCAGTGAGTGAAGGTTATTAACAATAGGAAGAGGGAATCTCACAGCCATGCTTGCTGGGCTCACTCAGGTCACCTGACAAAGTGCTTCCAGATTTGCCAGGTAGGGCCTCTTCGTAGCCGTCCCCTCCCCCCTTTAATAGCTTTTTCTTTTTTCTTTTTGCTGGGATTTCATTACATCTTACTCGTCTACATTTTCCCTTCTTATCTTGACTGTCAGCCCAATTCTCCACAGGCCTCACGCAAAGCTCCCCCAAATCCATGCTCATTAACTTGCCCTCTGGAGGGGTAGTCCTGGAGATTGCAAGGATACAGTTGTTGCCTTTTCCTTTAAGCAGAGCTTTGAGCAGAGCTGCTTCTTTCTCCGTTCGGCACCATTAGCTTATCCTGCCCTGACAGGTGCTCTGTGCCTGCAGGTGGGAAGCAGGCCCGAAGCAGGGACTGGGGAGGCTGAGAGCTCCAGTCCTCTCAGCGGAGTGCCCAGTGGGCAAGTGGAGTAGTCTCTCTTCCCGATTCACAGTTTGGAGTCAGTCAGAGGAGGAACTTGCCTTGATGTTCAATCCTAGGATTGAACAAGAAACCCAGGAACACCTGGTCCAGGCCTCTTGTGGCACAGATGAGGGAACAGAGGTCAGGAGAAGGCAGAGCTAGGAGGACAGCCCAGTGTCCTGGTGTCACCGCCACATCAATTAGCCTGGCTCCCCATTCCCAACTCTAGGCCTGGCAAAATGATGGCAAAAATGCCCCCAGTTGTTTACATCTTGTCACCACATTTTGTTTGCAATGGGGTTGCAGTTTCTCACATCGAGAGACAGAGTCTGTTTCCTCTCCAAAATCAGCGTGGTTTGCTCAGGCTGCCATAACAAAGTGCCACACCCTGGGCGGCTTCAATAACAGAATTTTAGTTTCTCCCAGTTCTGGAGGCTGGAAGTGCGTTATCAAGGTGTTGGCGGGAAGGACTTTTTCCTGAGGCCTCTCTCAGCTCATACATGGCTGTCTTCTGTATCTTCACATGGCCTTTGTCCAACTTTCTCTTCTTATATTGGATTAGGGCCCACCCTCAGGGCCTCATTCCACCTTAATCACCTCTTTAAAGAGCCTGTGTCCAAAGATAGTCACATTCTGAGGTCCTAGGAGTTAGGACTCCACCATAGAAAATTTGGGCTCCACTGGTGTCTGGCTTCAGCCAGTAGATGGTAGCAGAAGTGAGGGTGCCAACTCCAAGCTGAGGCCTCGCAAAACTTCACGAGCATCGGTCCTCTGAGCCCTGCCAGAGCCACCCCCAGGGAAAAAGGCTACTAGCCACATGGAGTAGAGGGGAGGTTACCCTGGATGGGCCAACAGCCTGCTCACCTCCCAAAGGTGAGGAGCAAAGCCAAGATCTGCAAACTGACCCCCAGATGACCACCCACTGACCATGGCCTAGAAAAACCACCCTGCCACCCAACAGACCCAGGAGATAAATAGACATTTTTCAGGTTTAAGACACTGGATTTTGCATGTGTTTATTACAGGATACATATTATGGTAGATAACTGACACATCAGCCCAAATTAATTTGTAGCTGGGCAACCTCAGTCTCTCTTCTGATTATTAATAACCTTCATTCATGGAGTGGTTTCCTTTGCTCAGATACTCTTCCAAGTGCTCTGCATGTATTAACTCATGCAACCATTTTATTCTTGTTTTTCAGGTCAAGAACCTGAGGCCAAGATAGTGTGTGACTTTCTCAAAGTTCCACAGTGTGTTTGCAACAAGAATCATGATCTGAACTGAGGCAGGCTGGCTCTAGAGCTCATGGCCATGGACCATTGCTCTACAGTGGGTCTCTGGGTTTCCTGGTGGGGAATGACTTCTTTTGCACTAAATTTAGATGGGGCAGGAGAGGGATTCCCAGGTCCCACATCTCAGTATGGCCTCATCCTAAGAAAGCTGGGTGGATATTCTTCTTAATTACTCCCCATGTGAGACTTAAGGTCACTGAGCTAGCATCTCCTCCTGTATCTAGAATAGCAGAAGGTTTGTAGGCTGTCCTCTGAGGACAGTGATGCAGCAGCCCTGTCCAGACCTGGCTGCCATTTGAAAGAGAAGTTTCTGCTTATTAGACCTCCAGCATTTCCTTGGTTCCTGCTATTCCCAAGACCCACCCTGTGTCTCCCCTTAAATTTACAAAATATTGAGCACCTACGATGTGCCAGCTGTAATTCCAGTTGCTATGAATAAATATATCAGTGAATAAAACACACAAACCTGGTCAAGCACAGTAGCTCATGCCTATAATCCCAGCACTCTGGGAGGCCGAGGCAGGTGGATCACTTGAGCTCAGGAGTTCAAGACCAGCCTGAGCAAGAGTGAGACCCTGTCTCTACTAAAAATAGAAAAAACTAACCTGGATGTTACAGCAGGCACCTGTAGTCCCAGGTACTGAGGAGGCTGAGGCTAGAAGATCACTTGGGTCCAAGAGTTTGAGGTTGTTGTGAGCTATGACACCACGGTACTCTACAGGTGACAGAGTAAGATTCTGCCTCAAAAAAACCCAAAAAACAAAAACCATAACACCTATGTTTTCAAGGCACATCTGCTCTAGTAATGACAAGCCCCTTCCTGTTCAATGTATCTGGGGAAAGTAAAGTGTGTGTCATTCTCTAAGGCAGCCCGATGATCAAGGCCTTAGAGTCAGTTAGATCTGGGTCAAAATCCCACAAAAATGTCTTGGAACTTTCCCAGTTAACCCAAAAATGTGGGTTAAAAATACAACATTTGAATTTTGTATCTCCTCTATCGTTTGTGGTTTATCTCATTATAAAGACACCGTAGGCTGTGTGACTATAGGCAAGTCCTTCAGGTTCCCCAATCCTCACTTTGCCTCTTGTTTCTTCACGTGGGGTGTCATAATTCTAAGGGTGCAGTAACAGCAGCTGTTTCTCAGGCAACTAAATAAGTTGCAAGCATTTTTCTTTAACTCATGTCGCCCTTGTACTAGCTCCACCAAATAGATGCAATCCCTTGTACTAGCTCCACCAAATAGATGCAATTCCGAGTCTCCAGGTTGGCCCCCTGCTCTGCCTTCTTGCAGACCTGCTCCCCACCCCACCCCTTCCCCTGTCTACTCTATACTGTAGGGAACTGAACTCTGCTCACTCTTCCCCAAGCTTCTCTGCCTCCTCCACGGTGCTGGTACCGCCAGGTGGCCCTGACTCCTGGGCTCTGGAAATGCCGTCTCTCTGCTTGTCAGTGACCTCTAGGGACGATAATGACTTCTAGTGGATAATCTCAGAGTTTCCTCACTGCCCTTGTCTGGGCATGTATGTGCAACTATGTAAGTATATGTAAGTATCATGTATTTGTATGAAGTTCTGTTTTTGTTAAGAAGGTAGCAGTTCTTTAGTTTCTGGACAAGGATTTACCATGCCCTGCTATGAGCCCAGCCAGGGCCAGGAGTGAGGAGGGGGGATGCCACAGTCTCTGTGTTCACCTGCCTTGGCTCATAACTATGGCTGGGATGACAGGTCCTGAATTGCCACACTTAGTTCAGTCAAGCAGGGCTGGACTTTTCACAACTTATTACTTAAATCACTTTGCATTTCATTATTTCATTGTTTACACGCTGTATACCTTCAAGGATTTAGGCTATCTTACAATGATTTGAAAAAATAATAATATTCTACATTATCTATGATTTGTAACACATCACCCAAACTTTAAAATAACCACAATCATTTTATTGCCAGTTGCAGGGTTGATGGGAAGTGGCCAGGTGGTTCTTACTCAGGGTATCTCACGCAGCTGCAGACAGATATCAGAAGCTGGACGCTTCTGAAGGCTGGCTCACTCCCATGGTCGGTGCCAGGCTGGGAAGCACCGGATTGCAGGGAGCTGGAGCACTGGGGAAACTTCAGGCATCTCTAAGTGGGCTCGTCAGGAAATCTCTTCAGTAGGCTTCTTACCTGAGAGCTCCTGGTTCTCTTGCATATCACGGGAGAAATGGCCAGTTAGAAACTGTAGCACCTTTTGGTATTTTTAACCAATTTTTTTTATTATCGTACAGTAAAACTGACTTTTGTAGTGTACAATTCTATGAAACGTAACACCTATATAGAATCATGGAAGCACCACCACATTCGGGACGCAGAACAATTTCATTTCCCTACAAACTCCTTCCTGCCATCTCCTGACAGTCACACCCTCCCCACTCGTAACCCGGGTGACCACTGATTTGTTCACCATCATTACAGCTTTGCTTTCTTGAGAATGTTATATTAATGGATTTTACCCCATGTGAACTTAGCACACTGGTTTCTTTCACTCAGCGTCATGCCTTGAGATTCACCCAAGTTGTTGATTGTATCAATCTGTACTCATTTAGTTTTCTGAGCAGTATCCCAATGCATGGCTATAACCATAGTTTGTTTATTTAATACTCACTAATGTTTTCAGCTTTGGCAATTATAGATAGAAGCACTGTAGGCAGACACTCTTCCTTTTTCCCTTTTCTTTCTTTAGGAAGCCAGGCCATTCCCCCCTCCTTTTCTCTCTCTTCCACCCTCCACCATCCCCCCTCTCGCCCCCTGCTCTCTTCTGCCTCTCTTTCTCTTCCTCTCCCTTCCCTCTCTCTAATATAAAATAAATTAATACTTTTATACCATAAGATAAAAGAAGTATCCATAAACATTTCAAATAGATGTTAACGTGAACATAAGTTTTAATTTCCCTAAGGTGAATCCACCAAAATAGGGTAAATGTGTGTTTGACTTGATTAGAAATTGCCAAAGTGTTTCCAGAGCATTGTGCAATCTCACTAGCACTGTCTGAGTGATTCAGCTCCTCCACATCCTGGTCACCACTTGGTATTGTCAATATTTTTACTTTTTCCAAGGAGTAAGAATGGAGAGGCATTTCATCGTGATTTTAATTTGCATTCCCCTAATAGCTAGTAACATTGATCATCTTTTACATGCCAATTTGCCATCTGTCTACCTCTTTGGTGGAGGTCTGTTCAAGCCATTTATTCGTTTTTTAATTGAGTTAAGTGGTTTCTTACTCTTGAATTTTGAGAATATACAAAATATTCCAGACAAATCTTTTCATAAAAGGACTTGTTCTGTCAAATTTTGATTCAGTCTAAAGGCCACACTCAAAACTTCAGAAGGCCACTGGTTCTCCAGCCCTCATACACATTTTGATCTTCTCAAAAAATCAGCTTTTGATTTCATTGATTTTCTTTCATATTTTTGTTTCCTATTTTATTTATTTCTGTTCTTTAGCATTTCCTTTTTCTGCTTGCTTTTGTTTTATCTCAGTAATTTTTCCCTGATTTCTTCAAATAGAGGCTTATATTTAACATATGAGACCTTTCTTCTTTTCTTTTTTTTTTTTTTTTTTTGAGATGGAGCCTCAAGCTATCCCCCTGGGTAGAGTGCCATGGCATCACAGCTCATAGCAACCTCCAACTCCTGGGCTCAAGTGAGTCTCCTGCCTCCGCCTCCCAAGTAGCTGGGACC
>CAUYQV010031506.1:0-11064 GCA_963574575.1 Galagoides demidoff | reverse complement strand
TCCCAGCTACTTGGGAGGCGGAGGCAGGAGACTCGCTTGAGCCCAGGAGTTGGAGGTTGCTATGAGCTGTGATGCCATGGCACTCTACCCAGGGGGATAGCTTGAGGCTCCGTCTCAAAAAAAAAAAAAAAAAAAAGAACTATATAAATGATAATCATTGTTTTTAGAACAAGTACTCAAAACACAGTCCTTCAGTGTTATACTTCTGAAAAGATTATTAAAGCATGTCCTGTTTACATCCCTATCCATATAAAGCAACTCTTATGTTTACAGAGCTAAGTGAGCTGTGGAAAAGCTCCCCAGATATTTTACTTTACCTTGTTTATTTCTTCTTAGAATATAATACTTTATACATATAAAACAATGTAAGTACTGTAACATATATTAAATTACGAAGGACAATAAAGGTAATCAGCATGAACCAATTACTAGACTCAAAAATAAAAACACAAACTAAGCCACAGATCTACCAATGTTTTCATAGGTATTTCTTTCTTTCTTTCTTTCTTATTTTTTAGGGACAAGGTCTTGCTATGTCACTCAGGCCAGAGTACAGTGGTGTTATAGTAGCTCACAATCAAACCTTCAATGGGGTTCAAGCAATCCTGGGTCTCAGCTTCCTGAGGAGCTGGGACCACAGGTGCTACCACACCTAGCTAATTTTTAAATTTTTCTAGAGACAGGTCTTGCTATGTTGCCCAGGCTAGTTTCAAATTTCTAGCCGCGAGTGATTCCTCCACCTTGGCCTTCCAAAGAGCTGACATTATAGGCATGAGCCAAGAGGGCAGCCAGGCCTGGGAAAGTGTCTTCATCTGCTTACAACACTATGCTGAGAAAGACTAGAAGCCTCCTGGGGGTCAACGGAACACTGCCGCAGCCAGAACAAGGGGCGGGGGCATGTGTGCCTGACCCTACCAATGCCATCAGCCTCATCTCCTTTTCAAAACCCTACTCTGTTCTAGTCACCATGAAATGTTCTAAGTGGCCTCGTGGTTCCGGGTTTGTGCATCCTCTGTTGCACGTACTTCTACCTTTACCTGAATGTTCTTCCGACCTTCTTTGCTTGAATGATTATACATGCATTAAGTCCTAGGAGGCTTTCCTTGATATCCTCAAAAAGAGAGAGCCACATATTTTTGTTATCTTCTGGCGTCTCTAAATAAAAACTACCCAGCTTTGATTACTTGTTTACACGTCTGAATCTCCCACTGGACTGGGAACCCATGCCTCTAGAAGGTAGGGATGAAACTCATTTAGCTTTATGTTCCCAATGAACACAGTAAGTACTTAAAGGCTTTTTGAAAGCATAGATAAACGCAGTATCAAATAATTAGCAGAATGTTTTAACCGTATTATGCAAATTTATTTCAAGTTTAATCTATAAAACTAATCCAAATACAAATGGAAGAAAGAAAAGAAAACAAGTTGATGAAGGGCAAAGGGAATTAACACTATCAGGGAGGAAATGCTCCAGGAAGACTTTACAAACATACCTCATCTACAGCACAGTAACATTTCACAGAACAGATAAAATCTGTATGAGGCTTATTCAACACTCTTAGATTCGGTTTCAGTGTCCCTTCGGAATACAATGATAATGACTTACTGGTTATAGAGCTCTGGATGCCTAACCAGGTTCTGAATAAATTCATTCAGTCCTGCTCTTCTTTGCTTAATAAAATCTATAAGAGAAATATAAGACATTAGGTTTATTTATGTCAGATCATGTAACTATCATCAATACAGTTACATAAGAATAAACAGGTATAGATGGTACATTTTGATTAAGAATCTATTTCTCAATTCATGCTACTTGGTTACAATGAGGAATAAATGCTCAGAAATATATATCTATAAATACAACAATTCAAAAATTAACATAAAGGAGATAATGTAGCTCCCAAAATAAAATAACTTAAAAGCTATCTATTTTGGATTGTAAATACATTCAACCCCAAAACTTAAAAGTACTTTGCTTTGTCTAAATTCTCATGTACTATCAAGTAATAAATAAAAATTAACACTAATAACCATCATAGTAACTTTTAAAAAACAAATGACAAAAATAAGGATTACTGAAAATCCTTTACAACTGGGGAATGGTGATTAATTGGTTAACTGAGTATTATCAAACTCTGGTTTAACCCTCACTGTTAACTGCCCCCCCCCTTGAAAATGCATGGGTACACTGTCCTAACAAGTAATTGTACAGCATCTTCTAAACTATTTTATTTGTTGATATTTGAGGGTCATATAACAGCAGTTTACCAATAAATGTTAAGCATAAACCTTTCTTAGAATTAGAAAACTTTATCTGGGTATCTTGTCTCTGGTACTTACTAGATGACCTTACACCTTGCTAACACTTAAATCCTTACTTGTAAAACAGGGATAATAACAGTATTCATATGTCAAAATGCTGCTGTATGATTAAATGAGACACATAAGCTTATAGCAGAATGTCTGGCAGATGGTTAGGATGCAATCATTAGCTGCTTTTATTTTTGTTATTATTAAATGTGGGGTTAAAAACCTATCATCCTAATACTTAAGAATCATACAGTAAAAACTGAAGAAATGTGACTTGAGAAAGTGTCTCCTAATAGTGAATATCTGAATACAAACCCACGAACAATATGTCACTTAATAATGAATTCTGGTTTAGTAAATCCACTCAATAAAGGATTTAAAGTACACCATTTGTCACCAAACTGATGGGTTATTTCCGAAAGTCATGTAAGTTTATTTCTACTTCTTAAATGTAAAGAACAAATGTTAAAGAACAAATATAAAATTAGGTATAGTCTTTTGGTTTGAGATGCACTTGGTACTTTTTTTGTCAACTATGAATTCTCTAAAGAATTTCAGGTATCTTGTAAAATTCTTCCAAGGATATTTTTTCATTTTTTCAACACCAGACAATGCACACGTGAGGGTTACATTAAAAACTGTACTTGAGGCTTGCCACCTATAGCTTAGTGAATAGGGCGCTGGCCACATACACCGAAGCTGGCGGGTTTGAGCCAAGCCTGGACCTGCTAAACAACAACTGCAACCAAAAAGTCAGGCATTGTAGCAGGCACCTATAGTCCCAGCTACTTGGGAGGCTAAGGCAAAAGAATCACTTAAGCCCAAGAGTTTGAGGTTGTTGTGAGCTGTGACAGCATAGCACTCTACCATGGGCAATATAGCGAGACTCTGTTTAAAAAAAATAAAACCTGTACTTGAGGCTCGGCGCCTGTGGCTCAAGAGGCTAAGGAGCCAGCCACATATACATGAGCTGGCAGGTTCAAATCCAGCCCAGGCCCGCCAAACAATGATGGCTGCAACCAAAAACAGCAGGTTGTTGTGGCGGGCACCTGTGGTCCCAGCTACTTGGGAGGCAGAGGCAGGAAAATTGCTTGAGTCCAGGAGTTGGAGGTTGCTGTGAGCTGTGATGCCACTGTACTCTACTGAGGGCAATAGTTTGAGGCCCGGTCTCAAAAAAAAAAAGAAAGAAAGAAAAAACTGTACTTGAAAGACAGTTATTTCTTGAGAACTGAACTTAGTAACGTGGGAGGAAGAACTAAAATGAATGACTACACCGGGAATATTAAAAGAAAAATGTGGGTTTTTTTGGAGGCAGTTTCACTATGTTGCTCTCAGTAGAGTGGCGTGGTATCACAGCTCACGGCAACCTCAAACACTTGGGCTTCAGCAATTCTCTTGCCTCAGCTTCCCTAGTAGCTGGCACGACAGGTGCCTGCCACAATGCCAGGCTATTTTTTTGTTGTTGTAATTGTCATTATTGTTTAGCTGGCCCACGGCGGATTCGAACCTGCCAACCTTGGTGTACATGACTGGCGCCCTACCCACTGTGTTTCCCTTTAAAGAAAATTTTAATGACTTTGTGGAAGGAGGTTTAAATTTTTCTGTGGGTATTATTAAAGATGTTTTACTTTTGGAGACGAGTATGATGAGAGGGAATTTTCTTTTTTCAAAGAGCTATAGGCCACGGGGCACTAAGCGCTAACGACTTTCCAGTTCATTACTAACTGTTTTGAAATCCCTGTGTGAAGCCCTATATGGAAAGAGAAAGAAAGAAGTCTGCAATGAAACAAGAAGTTCAGTAGTAGTCAGAATTTAGGAACAATTCCAAGCTTCATTTTTTTAGACCAACCATTAAGCATGCAAATACCTGAAAAAATTCCAGAAAAGACTAAAATGTGTACCATGCCATTATAGGATAAGTGCCAAGAATTTTTATAAGGTTGAGATATTGTGTTAAGAATTATAGATAGGCATTTTTAAAATCTCTCTAAGGAAGAACTTACATAAACATATCTGTTGTAATTAAAAAGAAATTTCAATTAGAAATTCAGAAAAACCCTTAATGCTCAGATAACAAAATGAAAGCTTTAGTCTCCAAAATAAGTATTAAACTGAACTACTCACATTTCCATCATTTTGCTCTTCAAGAAAAATCACCCAAAAGGAGACTATCTTCAACAGTGTGGGACAGAGGGAAAGAATCATCAGACTCACTGAGCAGATGCTGGGTTTTACCACTAATGCCATGAACTCTGCTTTTAAAGGCATCATCCATTCACACATAAAGCAGACAGTGGAGAGGTGAGGGAATGAGCTCTGAGACAGACAACCTGGTAAGTCTGATTCTGCCCCAGATTAGCTATGAGGCTTGGGGAATGGCCTAGCCTTGCTAACTCTCTATTTTCTTCATCTATGAAATAGAGGTAAAAGATAACTACCTTATAGATATGAACTCAAATAACAGCACGATTACCATTGCAACTGCTACTATTGTAACAGCGTGCTATAGTGAAAGAACACTGGAGTTAAGTCTCATAACTCTGGATCTTGCCTGTGCTGCTCCCTGGCTTTCTAGCCTCAAACAAATGCCCCCTTTCTTTATCTCATGATCTACAAAAGCTCCTTCCAGCTATAACACTTTGTGACAATCATCTAAAAAGAAAGGGGGGCGGCGCCTATAACTCAAAGGAGTAGGGTGCCAGCCCCATATGCCGGAGGTGGCGGGTTCAAATCCAGCCCCGGCCAAAAACTGCAAAAGAAAAAAAAAAAGATAAAAAGAAAGGGGGAGGGGAGCTAGCTAACAAAATTATTATACCTAATTTGGAATGCTTGAATATTTAGAAGTTTAAGTTATACAGTAAGTGATATTTAAAAGCTTTAACCTAATATGTAATAGTCTTTCTAAAATAAGTCACTCAGGTGAAAATGGCATACAACCACTCATTTATTCATTCATTAATCATCTATTACACACTTTACAATGCGTAAGGCACTGGAAATACAAAAATGTTTCATAAATACATGGTAACTATCCTCAAGAAGTTCACATTCTAGGCCAGGTGTGGTGGCTCACTCCCATAATCCTAGCATTCTGGGAGGCCAAGGCAGGTGGATTGCCTGAGCTCAGAGGTTCAAGACCAGCCTGAACAGGAACAAGACACCAACTCTAAAAATAGCCAGGCATTGTAGGGCACCTGTAATCCCAGGTACTCAGGAGGCTGAGACAAGATAATCGCTTGAGCCCAAGAGTCTGAGGTTATTGTGAGCTATGATACCATGGCACTCTACCAGGGGGTACAAAGTGAGACTCTGTCTTAAAAAAAAAAAAGTTTCTATCTAAATTGTTTTAAGGGAAGGAACAAGCCTTTAAAAAAAAATTGATCTTTAGCCCTTAACATAATGTCTTACAAGGCACTTAATAAATACTTATGAATAGGCTCGGTGCCCATAGCACAATGGTTACAGCACCAGCCACATATACCGAGGCTGGCAGGTTCGCTAGCCCAAGCCAGCTAAACAACAACAACTGCAATAACAAAAAAAATAGCCAGGTGTTGTGGCAGGCGCCTGCAGTCCCAGCTACTCAGGAGTCTGAGGCAAGAGAATTGCTTGAGCCCAAGAGTTTGAGGTTGCTGTGACTTGTGACACTACAGCACTCTACTGAGGGCGACATAGTGAGACTCTGTCTCAAAAAAAAATATATTAAATAAATACTTGTGAATAAAGAAAATACTGAGCAACCATTTATACATTCTAGCAATTCACATCCTCCAAATTTCATAAAACCATCCCTTAATGAACTCAAATTCTTTTTTTTTTGAGACGGAGCCTCAAGCTATCCCCCCTGGGTAGAGTGCCATGGCATCACAGCTCATAGCAACCTCCAACTCCTGGGCTCAAGCGAGTCTCTTGCCTCCGCCTCCCAAGTAGCTGGGACCACAGGCGTCTGCCACAATGCCTGGCCATTTTTTGGTTGCAGCCATCATTGTTGTTCGGCGGGCCCGGGCTGGGGATTCAAACCCGCCATCTTAGGTGTACGTGGCTGGCGCCTTAGCCGATTGAGCCACAGGCGCCGAGCCAGAAATAATTCTTAAAATAAGCCTTCAAGCACATAAAACCCACCTTACAGAGGTTGGCAACCATCAGAATAAAGAAATAAAAAAAGATAATGAAGACACAGGATTGTGCTGCACCATAAGAACTCAGAAAGATGTCAAACAAACTCAGGACGATGGCTGCCAAACACAAATTAAGTTAAAAAGGGAATTTCAGGATATTTTTCTAAGGTATGAATTTATTTTTAACTTTTCACTGTGGAAATTTCAGAAATACACAAAAGGTGACAGACTAGCATAATGAACCATCATGTACTCATTACCCTGCTTTAAAAATTACCATACCAACATTCTGGTATTGCTGGCTCATTTATCCCTATTCTTCACTTTTTTTTCTGGAGTGTTTTAAAGCAATTTTTAGACAACTTTGTGGTTTTATTTATTTTTTTGAAATACATCAGTGTGTATTGCTCGTAATATCTTTTAAAAAAACCATGAAATCATCATCTTATAATGTCCATAAAGTCTTCAATTTGCCTCCAATCTACAAGCAGAGCTTAATTCTTCTCTTAAATGTGTGTTGGACTAATGACTATCTTCTAATTAACTGAATATGGTGGATGTGATGGTATGTGACTTCCAGGTCCAGGTCATAAAAGGCATTGCTAGTTCACTTGGATCATTCATTCTGGGAAAGCCAGTTGCCATGTGGAAGGACACTAGAGGCTAAGCAACCCACATGCAAGGCTTTCTGCCAAAAACCACAAGAATGAGCCATCTTGGAAGTGGATTCTCCTGCCCCAGTAAAGCTTTCCTCACTGATGGTCTGTGCCTAAAACCATTAACTCACCAAAGGTTATACAGTGATTTTTCCAATTTTGTCATTCCTTTTGCAATTATGAGCTGTTGATTCTTCTATGAAGAAATACTACTTTCCATCATTATCTCTTTGGTACAAAGAAATTATGTTTCATACCAAACAAGGATAAATGTTTCATTTTTTGACTGACTGCAAGAATAATAAATCAGTAACCTAGTAACCCCTAAGGTATTTGATGAGTTGTTTTAATTTTTTTTTAAAGAATCCATGTGTAGGCTCGGCGCCTGTGGCTCAAGCGGCTAAGGTGCCAGCCACATACACCTGAGCTGGTGGGTTCAAATCCAGCCCGGGCCCGCCAAACAGCGATGGCTGCACCAAAAAACAGCCAGGAGTTGTGGCAGGCACCTGTAGTCCCAGCTACTTGGGAGGCAGAGGCAGGAAAATTGCTTGAGCCCAAGAGTTGGAGGTTGCTGTGAGCTGTGATGCCACGACACTCTACCCAGGGCAACAGCTTGAGGTTCTGTCTCAAAAACTAAATAAATAAATAAATAATCCATGTGAACTGAAGGGTCTTTATATATTAATGTGCGCTAACCCACTCCAATAATAACTCTTTTTCCCTGTTCTAATTGTCCAATCTTTGCTCAATTAAAGTTCCAATAAATTCAGCTCCCTTGTAGGAGTTCCAATAAATTCAGCTCCCTTCAGTAATTGTAGATCGCTTCTGTGTGAAAATTTAAGGCAAGATGTCTTGAGATAATCTTGTACATTTCTTGCCCAGAAGCTGAGATGACCATATTCCATGGAACTCTGGTTCCCTTGAGAGGAAAATGGTATTTAGAGATCACAACTTGAATGCTGGGGTTCTTGATTGCTACTTATTTGTTACTGCTTTTAGGCATTTCCAGGAGAGAGCACTAATACATACTGTTTGAAAAAGTTAAAAAAAAAAAGTTAGAGTCCATGTTATGTTTTGAAATGAAGCAAAAAATTATAGGATTTTCACTTAAAATTTTTGATTTTATATTTGTTTCTCTTTCCTCTTCTGCTTAAAATCTTGGTTCCCAACTCAGCACCCGTAGCACAGTGGCTACGTTGCCAGCCACATACACCAAAGGGTGGCAGGTCTGAACTTGGCCCAGGCCAACTAAACAACTACAACAAAAAAATAGCCGGGCACTGTGGCAGGCACCTGTAGTCCCAGCTACTTGGGAGGCTCAGGCAAGAGAATCGCTTAAGCCCAAGAGTTTGAGGTTGCTGTGAGCAGTGATGCCACAGCACTCCACCCAAGGATGACACAGTGCAACTCTGTCTCAAAAAAAAAAAATAAAAAATTGGGTGGCGCCTGTGGCGCAAGGAGTAGGGCACCAGCCCCATATACCAGAGGTGGTGTGTTCAAACCCGGCCCTGGCCAAAAACTGCCAAAAAAAAAATTAGTTCCCATGACATTAACATAATTACAGAATAACAATTTTATATAATTTACTATTGAATGCCATATAAAACTTCTTTGAAGGCTTTTGTTTTTGTTATATAAACCCATGAGGGATATCGTTAAAATCTCATTATTCTAGTGATTAATCAGTCTCTACGTGTTTGCACCAAAAATCAAAATATAGTTAGGTTATTTTTTTCTTTAGTTTATTTTCAAATAAATAAACCCCCATTGTGAGAGGTCTCTTTGTTATCGCATTTTAATTTTTGTTTTTAAATCATGTAAAACAAGGGCTGGACGCTATGGTTTGTTCACGCCTGCAATCCCAGCACTTGGAAGGCTGAGGCAGGTGGATTGCCTGAGCTCACAGGTTCCAGACCAGCCTGAGCCAGAGCAAAACCCTGCCTCTAAAAAATAGCCAGGCATCGTAGCTGGCGCCTTTAGTTAGTCTCTGCTACTTGGAAGGCTGAGGCAAGAGGATCACTTGAACCCAAGAGTTTGAGGTTGCTGACCCCACAGTACGCTATCAAGGGTGACCAAGTGAAACTCTATCTCAAACATACATACACACATAAATTATGTAAAACAAACACATGGTTCCAAGGACAAAGCGATGAACAAGATTCACTCAGCAACATTTAACTTCCACCTCTGTTGCATCCCTTGGCCTCTCCCTCCTCAAAGTAACCAGTTTTGATTTATTCTTCCGTTATCTCCTTTTGAGTCCCATATCCTTTCTTACCCCCAAAATACATACTATACAAAACCCATCTATAGACGCGGTGCCCACAGCACAGTGGTTATGGCACCAACCTGCCACATACACTGGAGCTGGCAGGTTCAAATACAGCCCAGGCCCATCAAACAATAATGACAACTGCAACAAAAAATAGCCGGGCGTTGTGGCGGGCGCCTACAGTCCCAGCTACTTGGGGCTGAGGCAAGAGAATCGCTTAAGCCCAAGGATTTGAGGCTGCTGTGAGCTGTGACACCATAGCACTCTACCAAGGATGACAGAGTAAGACTGTCTCAAAAAAAAAAAAAAAAAAAGGACAAAGAAAAAGCCATCTGCACTGCTTTGTTCCATGTAACAATACATTCTGGCAATCATTCCATAGAAATACATAAAGAGCTCTTTTGTTCCCTTTTACAGATACACTATATTCCAAATTTTTCAATTGTTTCCAGTTTTTGCTATTAAAAATCATTGTCAGGGGGCACCTGTAGCTCAAAGGAGTAGGGCGCTGACCCCATATGCCAGAGGTGGTGGGTTCAAACCCAGCCGTGGCCCAAAACTGCAAAAAAAAAAAAAAAATTGTTACAATACAGTCTTAAACATACGTCATTTTTTTTTTTTTATTTTTTAGAGATAGAGTCTCACTTTCTTGCCCTTGGTAGAGTACTGTGATGTCATAGCTCACAGCAACCTCCAGCTCTTGGGTTTAAGTGATTCTCTTGCCTCAGCCTCCTGAGTAGCTGGGACTACACAGGCCCACCACAATGCCTAGCTATTTTTTGTTGCATTTTGGCCAGGGCTGGGTTTGAACTCACCACCCTAGCTATATGGGGCCGGAGCCCTACTCACTGAGCCACACGTGCCGCCCTGAACATACATCATTTTACGTGCAGTTTATCTTGGGGATAGATTCCTAGAAATGTAATTTCTTGGTCAAAGTGAAATACATACAGTTTTCCTAAATATTACCAAATTTCCATCAGCATGGATTTCCATTTGGCATTCCTACAGGCAAAATGTGAGAATGCCTGTTTCTCCCGAAAGGCTTGACCAAACAGACATCTTACCCATCACTGGATTTTTATGTAAGACTTAAGATTTGCTATGCCCAATGCTTTCTGAGATTTCTGTTACATACAATGTGGTACACTGTTACTAAGTCATATACAACACACTTTAGGATAGATTTCAAACAGCTTTCAATAAAAATCCATTTTTTGTGTCAAATAATTAATTCATCAAAACATAGGTACCATTAGGCATACAGTCTGATATCTTGTCTTTTACAAGAAAGGAGCAGAGGGTGGCGCCTGTGGCACAAAGGAGTAGGGCGCCGGCCCCATATGCCAGAGGTGGTGGGTTCAAACCCAGCCCCAGCCAAAACTGTAAAACAAAAAAAAAAAAAGAAGAAGAAGAAAAAGAAAAGAAAGGAGCGGAGCTGCAGATCTTTTACTTCTTGGTGCCTTCATTCCTTGAAGGAAAGACTGTCTTAATGATTCAACTAAGGGCTCTACAGAATTCCAACCCAAGTTCAAGTGTCATCACTAACATGCAGTTTGATTCTTCTTTTTTTTTTTTTTTTGAGATGGAGCCTCAAGCTGTCCCCCTGGGTAGAGTGCCATGGCATTCACAGCTCATAGCAACCTCCAACTCCTGGGCTCAAGCGAGTCTCCTGCCTCTGCCTCCCAAGTAGCTGGGACCACAGGCG
>CAUYQV010031505.1:0-23959 GCA_963574575.1 Galagoides demidoff | reverse complement strand
TCCCTCCTTGATCCTAGGCTATAGTTGTGTTTCATTTTTCGTATGCAAATGTGAGTGATTATAAATTGGTTTCACAGTGGTACTGAGTACATTGGATATTTTTTTTCCATTCCTGAGATACTTTACTAAGAAGAATATTTTCCAGCTCCATCCATGTAAACATAAAAAAGGTAAAGTCTTCATTTTGGAAGGAAGTTTGGACAAAACTCAGGGATCTAAATATAGACCTGCTGTTTGATCCTGTAATTCCTCTTCTAGAAGTATATCCAAAGGACCAAAAGTCATTTGGCAATAAAGATATTTGCACCAGATTGTTCATTGTAGCCCAATTCATTATTGCCAAGTCATGGAAGAAGCCCAAGTGCCCATTGACCCATGAATGGATTAATAAATCGTGGTATATGTATATCTGCTTTACTTTTGATGACTACAGAGCACTCTAGAAATAAAACCCCCAATTATAATGATAGAATACAAACAGGAAAACAGGAGATGACCTCTGATCATTATAATAGAGCAAGTGAATGAACAGTCTTTGGATGTGGGAAATCAGCCTGCATTCATGACCTTCAGATGACCTTCAGAGCTTTGGAGATATTTTGAGAAGATCTAGCAACAGTCAAGTGAAGGTCAAGGCCAACTTATTGTGGAGAACCTTGAAAAACCATCAGTACCAGCTTGCTTTCGCTGGAATCAAGGAGAAATAAGAAACGAAAGAGTAACAGAGCTAGCTATTGAATCTGTCATGAAACAAGGACTAATCCCCTCACCTCCGAGAAAAGGTCATGTGCATTGATAGGGTGTGGTCACAGGAGCACCTCATGATGAATTCATATCTAGATAAATGCAGGGAAATGTGTGAACTCTGTGAAACAGAAGTGAAAGATGAGAAGAAAATTCATGCCAGGTTGAGTTGCAGGGGGAGACACAAAAGGATCAGGTAAAACGCAGACGGAAGTATGATTATTATTCGATGCAGGGAGTAACATTATTGACTGCAAACTTTCTCCTGCACTAAGAATTATTGATTTAGAGAAAAAAAAAAAAAACCTATGAATTCTTCTCTAAGAACACAGAGGAAAATTGTGACACAATAAAACTGAGGAGAGGAAAAGAGCTAAGGGAATTAGATGAAGAAGGTAAGTGAATAATAAGTAACAAGAAATTAGATAAGAAGAAAATGTGTCAAACACAAAACAAAACAACTTCTAGGCCCGTGGATTGAAATAGTTTGCCATGATGCAAGTCAAATTTCTGAATTGGGTATTGTGGAAATAGCAATGACTGATCCATGTACAAAAATTTGGTAAATTTTCTAAAGTTAAAGGATAAAGAAATACTTTTTAAAAAACTACAAGTCAAAACACATTACTTTCAAAGGAATACATGTTAAGATTGGCCTCTGAATCTTTTTATAGTTTTCTTGAGGCTTTGTTTCGATTCAGAGATTATGGAGAAGTTTGTTGTTTAAATTCTAAGTTTTTAAGACTTTCCTCTGGTCTCTGTGTTATTGATTTCTAGTTTGATGCATTATGGTCAGTAACCATACTCAGCATGATTTCAACAATTTTATTTCCTGATTTTCTTGGTAGGCGTGGTCCATATATGTTAGTTAGATCCTGTTGGTTCACTGCATGGTTCAGTTCTCTATCTTCATTGATTTTATTTATAGTAGTTCTGTCATTTGTTCAAGGGTAGGTGTTAAGTATCCAAATTATAGATCTGTCAATTTATCCTTTCAAGTATATCAGTTTTTGCTTCATGTATTTTGAAGCTCTGATGTACACATCAAATATGTATACACATTTGCCATAGTCATGTATTCCTGGTAGATTGATACTTTTATGATTGTGAAATATTTCTCATTGTCACCAATAATTTAGTTGGTATAAATTCTACTTTAATTTAAATAATGTTCACATGATATATCTTTTCCATCCTTTTACTTTCCATCCATCTTACTATGTTTGAAGTGAGTTTTACATAGGCAACATATTACTGGGTCATATTTTTTAATCTACTCTACCAGTCTCTACGTTTTACTTTATATACTGAGATCATTTACATTTAATGTTATTATTAATATGTTGGGATTTAAGCATGACATTCTATTTCTTGTGTTCTGTTTTCTCTGTTTCTCTTTTCTGGCCTTTCTATGAGTTACTTGGCCAAATTATTTTAGGATTCCATCTTTATTTCTTTATAGTTTTTTGAGTATATCCTTCTATATAGATTTCTTAATGGTTGTTTCAGGCATTAAAATACACATGTGCAACTTATCCCAGTCTTCTGATACTGCCATTTATCACTTTGAGTGAAATGTTATCCTTTTATCTATTTGGTTCTTTTATCTTCTCTACTTTTAAAATACTAGTGTCTTAATTATTTCCTTATAAATTGAGTACCACATCAGATGGTGTTCTAATCCTTATTTAACTTGCTTAAAAATTTTATGAGATGAAGAGATAAAATTCATTAGATGAAGGATAGTCTATTATATGTACCCTGTTTTTAACACATCTTGATCTTCTTTCCTTTTGGAAGTTCTAAACCTTCCTTCCTTTGTTATGATTTTCTTTCTATTTAGTGAGCTTGCCTGGCTTGTTAATGACAAATTCACCTTTTTTTTCCTCCAACTGATAATGTCTGTATTTCCCCTTGATTCTTTAAGGCTAGTTTCACTGAATAAGAGAGAAAAGAGAAAAAAATTAAGAGAGAAAAGTTCAGCACTTGAAATCTGCTACTTTCTTCTGGCCATTATGGTTTCAAATGAAAAATCTGTTACTATGGATGGATTTGGGTTCCATCTCTTTCTTCAACTGTTTTCAAGATTTTTTTTTTTGTCAACTTTAATATTTAGAAATTTAATTATGACGTTTCTCAGTGTTATTTCCTTGGTTTTATCCTATTTGAGATTCACTTAGCTCTTAGACTTTTAGGTTTATATCTTTTGCCAAACTTTGGAAGATTTCAGCTATTATATCTTTGAGTATTTTGGTCCTATTCATTCTCTCTCTTTTCCCCTTCTTAGATCTAATAATAAGATTTTCATCTCTTCTGTTATTTTTCCCACAGATCCCTTTCATTAGTATCTTTTTTAAAAAATCATTTTTAATGTTATTTAGGGTGAGTAAACTCCCTTATTTATGGGAGAAATTAAGAGGAGGAAGAGAGAGAGAGAACCATAAAAATGTCTTTTAGTCAGAATAATTCATATATATCTCTTAATACCCCCTCAGATTAAATTAACATTTTATTCATCCTTGTATCACTGCACCTCACAGTGAATTAATGAAAAGAACACTAACTTTTCCTCATATACTGATGTTGAGACAAATCTTTTCATTTGAGGTAGATACTTACAGACATCTGGATGTCACTACTTGTAAATGTATACATTTTATAGGAGTAATGAACCCAGTGACTACTTGAATTGGAGACATGTTGAGTATCTTGCTATCATAATGGATATTGGACAAAAGCACAGATGTGCATTTTTACAAATGACAGATAGACAGAGTCTGGAAACAACAAAAGATGTAGCCATAATGAGAATACTAAATGAGAAAACTAATTTTATACATTTTATACATCGCTGTGGGCCAGTTCTTCAAAAGAAAAGCCAGACTATAAAGCAGAATAATCAAACAAAGAAAATTATTCAAGCATATTAAAAATGTACATATGGAAACATCATTTCTGAAACCTGTGAAGTGACACCAGAAAGACTTGAGTGAGTGCCTCCCTCCACTCAATTGTTGTGTTGAAAACATGGCTTTTTCTTTAAGAGTCTGGACATTTTATCAACATTGTCAACTTCAAGATTCCATCACAATGCAATTGTTCCCTAAATAGAGTATTGAGCGTACATCATACAATGGCTCTAAGAATGCAATTACAGAGATTGTCCATTGCAATAATGTGGGTTTTTACTGTGAGGGTATCAAAGATGATAAATGGTTTTCTTAGTCTCACAGGAAATGGATTAAAGCAGGATCCAGAAAATCCGCATTGTCATTCTATGCTAGCGATTATGTTGGACCTCAGATAAATGACTAGAATGTCTCTTTGCCTCAGTTTCCTCCCTCTACCCATCCAATTCCTTGGCTGCACATCTGACAGGATTCTTCTCTGTAAGATAGCTCATAAGCCCTCCTTTCTCTCCTTGGATCTTTGAAAGGAGCTCTGGTTTCTTCCTGTTTTAAAGAACAATGGGCTGTTGTGAGACTGTGTGAGAGTGGGCCCATGTAGGAGTGATTTCTCCTACCTGCTGCTGCCCACTCAGGGGTCTAGGGGAACCCAGACACTCTTGGGGAAGAGAGTAGACTTCTATCTGTGTCTTTTTCATGCTTTCTCCATTCATTACTCTTTTTATATTTTTGAGAAAATACTCATACATGTCATTTATTTAAATAATGTCAAGACCCCACCCCCGCCTTTTTGCAAAATGCAAATAAAATCTTCTTGGCACCAATTTAAAGAAATATTAGTTTGACATTTACAGATGCTTAATTTTCAGGACTGCTTCTAAAGAATAACTATAATTCTGAAAACTTCAAATGTAGTGATACACTAAATTGCAATATGAAAATGAAAAGCTCACCCAGAGTTTGCAAACCACAAATCTGCACAGGGGTCACCATGCGCACTTATTGCCTGTGCTCCCAGGTGACCGCTCACCAGTAGGCCTTGCCTGTGTGGTCTGAGGGCGGCCCAGCAAGACCCTGCTGTCCTTGCACACCAATGGAGTCTCATATGCATCACTGGGGTTGACCTTCACCTGTCTAGCTTCCTGATGGAGTCTTGGTCTTGTTCCATATAATCCTCCTGGGTGATGACCTCCTGGGGTACCTAATCCCACAAGTAGACTGTAGCCCTGCCAGATGAAGGGAGGGCCTCCTTGTCCCTCCATATGAGCATGTTGCTATGCAATGAGTGTGGAAGAAATGCTTGTGAGTGAATTCTCTGTCCTGCCAAGAAAGGTATCAGATCTCTATTTGACCCTGATAAAACTCAATTGATGTCCAGTGCCCATATTTTTACCACCAAAATGTGAACTAAGTCCAGATGTTGTTTGACTCCTGGTTTGGTAGGGGCAGGCTGTTCTATAAAAGCTGGCAGTTAATACCCCATGGAGGGAAACGAGATTTGACTGGATTCTAACAGCAAGCCCGGGGTTTCCCCTGCTTATAGGATGGCCTTTCCTTCCCAAACACCACCGTCTAAGGCACTTGATCTCTCTCTGTATCTTAACTTTGAGAGAGAATTTCCTAACTTCATGGTGACAATGTGGGAATGGCTGTGCAGTGAGATTAGTTCTGTGGTGGGCTTGGAAAGTGCTTAGGAATCTTCTGGGACTGCTGAACTCAGAGCAGGCAGGTGAACACACATGCGTACTCTGTGCTGCCTTTCCTGGGGTGCTGCAGGCCATGATGATCCCTGCAGGGCCCCAGGAGAGGAAGCATAGAGTATGCGTGTATGTTCTTCAATATATTGCTTCTAAATATTTACTCTCTGAAAAATATGTAAATTATAGGACTCTGAAGCCAGCACCAAATGAAAAGCTGTGGCCCTTTGAATTATTTATGAAGGACAAGCCCAGGAAAGGAGGAACAGCCACTGTGGTTTGTAGGGTTCAGGTGTTTGCACCAGTGGCCTCGGACTCCTAAGGCCTGGGCAGAGGCAGACTCAGGGAGGACAGTCCCGAGCCCAAGGACAGGGAGGGAGGACAGGATGGCGGCTGCTGGCCCACTTGCTCCTAAAGCTCTTTACAGAAGTCTGTTGACTATTGCTGCAGCTCCTGAGATTGTTGAGGCTTCATTTCCATGTCATATGATGTTGGCATACCTGTGGCTCTGAGCACTGAGGTGGGATCTTCAGTGCCCTGTATGTCAGTAGGTGATTTGATGAGAAAGGCACAAACCTGGGGCTGCCGCACGCAGGCGCTGTCTGTGCTCAGAGCAGGTTTCACACTCCAGGCAAATGAGCACATTTCTCTGCTGCTGTTTCTGTTTCTGGAACACAGAGTGTACCCACTCCAGTCCACTTCATGGGGTTCCTTTTTTCCATAAGAATCCACAATTCTAAAATGCTACAAGCTGATTTACAAAGAAATGAGTGCACGGCATACGGGATCTGTTAACGTGGAATTTCACCATCAGATTACTGAATGAGAAAATACGATATGAAAACATCCAGAATAGGGTCTGGCATGTCAGGGAATTACTAACCACAGAGGCAGTCAATCATTTCACCAGCGAGATGGGAGACCAGATGTACTCTTGCCTCCTAGATTAAAACCCTAGCAGAATGACACAAATCCAGGAAATATGCTAAAATGAAGGGCAATAAATTCACACCAGAGGAATGAGGGCACAGAAAGCACATAGGAGAGTGCTGTTTTTAATCTTTCAGCAATGACTGTCATGGTTTAAAGGAAGGGAAGATATTTATGCAACCTGATCAAATAAAGATCCACCCTTGGTAGTTTAACATTTTATTATTGTACTCACCATAGAAATAGGAGCTTTTTTGGTACCTTTTAATGCACAATGAGCAAAGCAGAGCCTGAGACCTTCAAGCCTGTCCCCTTCCCCCGGTGTGGCTGTAGTCTTGGGAAACTAGGCCTATGTGCAGACGAGAGCTGTGCGAGGAGCTGGCTGGGACACTGGCTATGGCATCTGGAGCCTGAGGTCTGACTCTGAGGTGCGTGTGGCACAAGGGTCAGGCTCTGGGGAGCTTTCTCAAATGCCTGCATGTCGGGACCTACTTCTGAAAATGAGCACAGTCACACAGACATGACTGTGTTGCTGCATCAGAACTTACCTACACTAATGTCCGCAGTAGCATAGGGCACACAGCCAGAGGTCAATTTCTGTGTACTTTTGGATACTAGACCTTTCTCTCTGCTGCAGGTAAGGAAGGATTCTGAGCTCTGCCTCTCCTCTGTATCAACCTCTGGACTCCTGCACATGTAACTTATCTTTTTCTGTGCATGGTGAGGATACTTAAGATCTAACCTTAAGTAGACAAAAGATAATAAGTGTCATTGCTGTGCTGTCTATTAGGTCTCCAGCACTTACTCATCTTATCGCGCCTTTGACCAGCACCCCGCTCCCTGCATCCTGACCTGGCCCTGGGAAGCCCCCTCTGCTCTGTTTCTATGAGTCTGATTTTTTTCTTAGATTCCCCATGGAAGTGACGTCCTGCAGTACGTGGCTTTCTGTGTCCTGCATCTCTCCTCAGGGTAACATTCTCCAGGTTAGCCTTGTTGCAAAGGCAGGATTCTTGCCTTTTTTAAAAAGCTGAATAATATCCTGTGTATGTGTATCCAACACAACAAAATGTGTTGATCAGTATATCCCACATTTTCTGCATCCATTTGTTAATAAATGGACAGTTGGGTTGTTTCCATATCTTGGCTATTGTGAATAATGTTTCAATGGGCATGGGAGTGAAGGTATCTCTTCTGGATGTTAATTTTTATTTCCTTTGGAAATAAAAGGAAGTGGGAGTGCTGGAAGGTCTATTTTTAATTTTTCAAGGTACCTTTGTACTGTTTTCCATCGTGTCTGTACCATTTACATTCCTACCAGCAGTGTGTGTGAGGTGATGGCTATAATAACTAGCTTGATCGTGGTGATCATTTCACGATGCACACGTATATCAAAACACCACATCGCATACTATAAGCATGTGCAATATTTATTTGCCAATCATACCTTAATTAAGCTGGAAACAAACAAAACAAAGTGAGAGCAATAATTTAGAAAAAGGAAATTCATCATCAAAGGGACACATGGGATGGGGGTGTCAGGGGTTGAGTAGGAAGTAGGGAAGTGGTAAAACATGTCTGCAGTCACAGAGTTTGGGAGAGTGACAGCAATCCAGGTTTTCAACAGAGAACAGAACAGGATAATATAAGAGTGTTGGTCTTAATTTTAAAGGGCTGTGTTTAAGTAAAGAATATGGACACTACATTTTTCTTTCTCTTCTTTTTTTTTCTGGAACTTCTCTGGAGCTTCTGGGGGGGATGGTAATTGATGGACTTCAGCCAAAGCAAGCTGAGAGGGGACCAAGTTAGGACCATCCAGGCAGGGATGCAGGTGTTTGTGAGCGAGGCCTGGCCTTGCAGTGAAGGAGGTGAGGTGGAAGTGACAGAACTTGGCAGCTTCTTGGCTACCTGGGGAAAGAAGAGCAGGGAGCTTGGAGGACTTGGTTTTGTCACGTGGGTTTTGAGACTGGGAGGATGATGGGCGCATCGATGGTGGGAAAGCTGAAGGCAGTGAACATCGGTAGTGTGATGAGGGTTCTTGTTCTGGGATTGAACATAGAGCCTGGGAGAGATACAGATAGGTCTGCATTAATCAAAGGGTACAGGAGAAGGCCCAAGGGGAATGTGAGGATGTGGAAGTAGAGCACCAGGGGAGGTTTCTGGCCAGGTGTGCTTTGCTACACGAGGAGAATTCAGTTGTGGAGGTTGTTCCATTTCATCCCCAACCTGGTGTGCTGCCATTCAATTCTGGCATTAACTGTCTGTCCAGGAGCACAGTCTTTAACAAGTGTCCTGTACTCACATAGCTGTGAGTCTATTAGGTTTGATAATTTGCTAGAATGACTTGCAGAATTCAGGATAGCATGTATTTACAGTTACAGTTTTATTATAAAATATGCAAATCATGAAGACTAGCCAGATGGAGAGACACATAAAGTGAGGTCTGGGATGAATGCAGGGCTTCTGTTCCCTCTCCCTGTGGAATCAGGCACATCACCCCACCCCACCTCCCTACCCCCCCAAGCACATCCATGTGCTCACTGACTGGAAGGCCCATGGAGCCTCAGTTTCCCATTTTAATTAGAGTTTTATTAATAGGCATAACCCTGTAAATCATTGACACATGATCAAACTCAATCTGTCTCCAGCTCTTTCTCCTCTCCAGAGATTGGGCTGATCTGAAGTTCTAACCCTCTAAGCATAAGCTTTATTATAGTTTTTGATGCTACCACTTTTCTCTCCAGAACATTATACATGTAGACCAAGTCTGTTTCCTCTGATACATTACATGATAATTCTCTATCTGAAGATATTTTCATACTCCCTCTCCTCTCAGTTGTGTGTGTATGTATTTTCAGATTAAACACTCTAATATTCTCCTGTGTTCCTCAAGTTATGTAATATCTGGAATGTTCTCTTCCTATGTCTGGAAGATCACACAATATTGCAGACATACTTCCACCATCAACAGCACACAGTGGGGCACTGCTGCACCTTGGCAGGATCTTGTACTCACACTGATCTCGATTAGCCTTTGCACACCCCCGTTAGGGTTGGTTGATATTGGGCTCTCCTCTAGTGAAACATTGGCTGTAGGTCAACACCTTAGCTAGGAAGGAGGGCATCTGGCAGACACTAGGAAGAGTGGGGCTAGAAGTTGAACTCATGAAAAGAAAGACAGGAGAAAGGCTGGTTGGTGCTATTGGTTCAGACAAGCAAGGGGTCAAGACCACACAATTTAGCAAGTGATGACTGTGTGTAAGTCAGTAGCTAAGAAATGACACAGCAGGTATCAGGCCTACTTGGTGAGAGCCTAGAACAGAACGTGAAGGCAGTATTGAATTACAATTAAAGAAATTGTTCTGAAAAACTATATAGGGAACTTTCTGAACAAATCCCTCCCACTGTTCTATCTGCTCTGAGCCAGAGCTCCCCTCAAGGCTTGGCTGAGCCTGGCATAGTTGAAGAAGAGAACAGGTGACAAGGCACAGAGGTCCAAATGCCTGGTGGCAAAATTGTGGGTATTTTGGAATACTGTCATCTTTTCCAATGCTGTACCTTTTAATTTATTTATGCCTACTTATGCCCCATGGTGTTTCCGTAAGTCTTTAATGTGCTCTCATAAGGGAAGGCAAAATACAGATGAAAGGATAAATTAAAAGTGAGCCCACAAAAGAAGAAGAAAAACCTTGAAGTGGCAACATGAAAAGCAGCGAGGGTGTTGTGCTTCTGTGATTGCTCCATGTACAAGCCCCACGTTGGGCTCAAAACTTCTCAAACAAGCAAATGCAAAAAGGAATACTGATTACTCTCACAGTGCATAATGCCTTCAAGAAAAACTCAAACCAGTTTCATTCCTGGAGTGTTTCTTGATGAAACATTGACAGGAATTTTCTGGGGGAAAGGACATTGCACTGTGCGATGTTACGACCAACCTCCATAATAAAATCCTCTTGATGGACACTTTGGTGGCAGTTTCTCCATCTTGGCTACTGGCATGACATGAATGCACAAGCAAGAAAACACACAAAACAATTCCAAAAGCAAAATTGTTCAATGAAATGGTCCAGCTTTCTATCTGTCTAAATCTAGCTTGACCTACAAGCAAATTCTTGAATGTCGATGTAAATTTTTACTAAATAATCTCCTTTACAAAATGTCACTTTAATTTAAATCTGTTTCCTCACTGCAAACATATGGACAATATCTTACTTAGGCCACAGGGATACTTTCAAGAAAGAGGCCTGGGCAGACCAAACGGGGAGCGTCTTGTGGGCACAGGGAGTCTGCATGGTTTGGGGAGGGCTGGGGTTCACCATGCAGGAGCAGGCTGGAGGCTCACTTTCCAACTTGTCTTTCACAGGAATAACACTCTACAGCCACCCATACGGAGGGGCCTTGCTGAATGAGGACAAGATGTGAGTTGATGAGAGTGCTGGGGGTGTGACCCCAACAGTGGAAGAGTATCTTTGGGTTACTACAGGGTGATTTTGATTTCTGTCCAACATTTTCCCCCAAGAGACCTTGACCTCCATAGCTATTGGCACAAGGCTTGAGAATTTTTTTTACAAAATGTGAGAAAAATTATTTTTGGAAGAAGTTCATTGACTGAGCTTGAAACAGATAAGCGTATCTTGCAGCTGTAATAAATTGTCCTAAGGGAAGGATTTTCCAGAATCTTATGGGACTGAACATCTTCATGACCATTTTTAGGGGTTAAAATCATAAACACAGAAAAATTAAAAAGACTTGTAAGCCCAGGATACATACAGGCTGGGCTAGTGATGCCTCCTTGAACATTCTACCTGAAAAATTTCCCGAATGGCCCAAAGGGAGTCACGGTGGCGATCAAGCCCATGCTCTCTGGATCCAGAGTTATGTGCCACTTCTCACTGTCTTGATAAAAGGCAGCATGCTTCTCCCCTATTCCGTTTCTTCTACACATCTCCTTTTTCTCTTAATGACTGGTAAACTTTTAATTAAAAGTTGATAATAAATCTAAGTCTTATTTAAGTGCTTTTTATGATCTACCAAACTGAGCCAGGGAGTCAGTCTGCTTCATGGCATTCTCTCCTTCTTGAGTGGTTAACCCAGCAGGAAGTGAGGGTTATGGTCCTAGTCGTCACAGTCACATGCTGATTTGGGTGGGTAGGGGGGTGCTTCTGGCTTGGATAGTCTCTTGTACCTGCCTAGAATTCCAGGGTTAGGCATGCTGGCATCTGTGATAGAATAGAAGGCATGGCACAGGGGAGGGTTTGCAGTGAGAAAGAAGGTGCCTCATGTGCACTTCCTGAAAGGTCCTATGTGGCCTGTTTCTAAAGAGGCAGCAGAGAGGAGGCCGCGGTTGACTTGTAGGAAGGATCCTTGTGGTATTACTCTGGGTTAACAAAAATAACCAAGAAAGTGTGTGGGAAAAAATGCCCAATCTATTTTAAAATCTTTTCAGTATTTCAAGTGACTAAAAGCAGAAATAGGTCAAAGAGGTGTGGGTCTGTGGTCCAGCCCCTCCCTGGCAGGATTCCTAGAGGGCAGTCTCAACTTGGGCAAAGGTTGCAGCTAACCGTGGGTACCACTCTGGGGATGCTCTTTTACCTTTCCTGGGGGGCGGCTCCCTGGTCACGAGCAGATTTTAACAGGAGCAGACTTCCAAATGCCCCCACATTGTGCTGTGCGGTTATGTCTCCTATAAACTGAGAACAATAACCCTGTCTCAAAAGGTGTTTGAGGACATTTAATGGGGCAGTCCCCACCCTTAGTCAGCATGCCTGACCAATCAGGTTTTTATTGATAATTAGTGGTTTGTACTGCTGTTATCATCTCTGATTTTTAATAATGGAAAGAACACCCATGTTCTCTGTCTGACACCTGATGGGCTGTTCCGTTCTGCCCACAGCCTGGAGAGCATTCGCCAGTGTGGTGTCGCCCTCTGCATTGTGCTGGGATTCTCTATCCTGTCTGCAGCGATTGGTAGCTCTGTGGTGAGGGACAGGGTGACCGGAGCCAAGAGACTGCAGCACATAAGTGGACTCGGCCACAGGACATACTGGGTCACTCACTTCCTCTATGACATGGTAGGATTTGGGAATGAGGGTCTGTGTGCCCCTATGCTAGGGACCTATTGAGTGAGGGTGTGGAAGGGGGGGGTGCCTAGGCTGTCTTGGACTATCTACAAAAGAAAGGATCGTCTTACTGGTAAGAGCATTTCAGGTTAAGTCTAAGACCGACAGGCCTCAGGCTGGAGATCTGGGAAGACAGGGAACCATGCAGAAAGGCAAAGTTTCTCATTGAGGAGATGAGAAAGTGATTAGTTTTAATGTCTTTTTCAAGGAAGTAGAAGGTGAGGCGGTAAAAATCATTAGAAATGGACTGTCATCTGCATCCCGAACCTCCGTCTGGTGCTCTGATGCTCTGAGCCTCATTCTCTAACATGTATGGAGTGCTTAGCATTTCTTGTGTGTACTCAGTTTCCCAGTGGAAACCCTTCAGATCATTTTCTCACATCCCTAGGAGGACACTGTCCAGTTATGTCCTATTGTTCATGACATTTCTCTTGGGTCAAAAAATGCATCTTGTATAATAGCTTATTCTTCAGTGGTCAATATCTACTTTCATTGTTCTATAGGAGCGTTATCCTTTTTAGGAAAGTGATATATTTGCCATCATAAATATGATTCATCCTATTATATAGGAAAATCTTGCTTAAGTCAGCAGAAGGCCAAAAGAGCCCAACATATACTGCTCAGCTAGCTGCCTTACATTTTGTGCAGAGTCTGGCATTTTAGCATGTTATTCTCCTGGAATGTTTATTACTTTGAGCTGGCTTCAAATTTAGCTAATTTACTTCTTTTGGATCATGTAGTCTGGATTTTGAAAGTTCATTCCACTTGCACGAATCACGTATGAGTTACCACCACATTTCAAGAGTTCATTTAGTTTAATCAGGGTTTTTCCCCAACTGCCCAGGGATCATAATCACCTGAGACATTTAATGACAGTAAGGATCCCACTGAGCCTGTCCTTCGAGATTCTTTGTAGTAAGTCTGGGTGGGACGTAGAGGTCTGTATTTTTGTAGATATCCAAGGTGGAGATGAATCTCAGCCAAGATTTAAAAATGCTGGTCCTCAAGACTCTTCATCTTTACTAAGAGACACTTGAAGGCTGAAGAGAGGAAGTGACTTAAGGTCTTATGTCTAGTTGGTGCAGAAGAGGCATTTCAATGACCTCCTCTGCCTCCTGCTTCAATTTGCTCCTGGTGACACACATTGCCACTGGTCACTCAGTGCACTCTGTTAAGACTGCTATTTAACTATGTCTAGTAACTACAAATTTCACAGAGAAAAGGAAGTAAGGATGCATTAAGAGAGAATAAAATCATACTAGGGAACCATATTTCCAAGACACTCTGGAACATCCAGAATTTCCAAAACCATAGGGTCTTACCTCTCTCCTATATCCCTAGTGTGTTATCTCTGAATCCTTCCCACTAAATGTGGTTCCTCTTCCTTGGGGTTTAAGAGCAGGGAGGGTTATTTCTCCTTGGTTGAGTGGTTCTTCACCTTCCTCCAATCATTCCCTACTTATACCTATTCAATCATTCATTTAGCAAATATTTTTGGGATCTGCTATGGATCATGATTTATCCAAGTTATAGAGTGAATGTTTGTATTCTCCCTCCTACAAAATTCATATGTTGAAACCTAATCTCCAATGTGAAGGAAGTTGGAGGTGGGGCTTTAGGAGATAATTAGGTTGTGAGACTAGAGCTCTAATGAGTGGAATTAATATTTTTATAAAAGAAACCTAGAAAGCTCTGTGTAAGGAAACAGTGGGAAGGCACAGTCTCTGAACCAAGAAGTCAGCCCTCAGCAGACACTGAATCGGCCATTGCCCTGACCTTGGATTTTCCAGCCTCCAGAACTGTGAGCAATACATTTCCCTTTTTTATAAGTCATCTAGTCTATTTATTCTATTATAACCACCCAAATGAAAAGAGGTGTTGGGCATAAAGGTATGAATAAGGCAGAAAATATCATTCCCTTCATAGAGTTTGTATTCTTATGGGAGAAAGCAGAAAACATTTGAGTAAACCAATACATAAATACAAATGATACAGTAGGCTCGTGACTAGATTTACTGAGAGAATGGAAAACTATGATGGATGGAGTGTGATTTTAATAGGCGTAGTCAAAGAAGAAAGTGAAGGTTAAGCTGAGATCTGAGAGGTAAGAAGGAACCAATGACATGGATGATACTGAGAAAGAACTCTGCATCCAGAGGCTCCAAGAGAAGAGAGCAGTGTGTGAGTGTCCTCCAGGAAGGTCATGGTGCTTGTTGGCCCAGGCTCTTACCCCAACTAAGGCTGGGTTGGAAGTCAAGGCAAGGGGCCTGTCCTTGGTTGTACATGTTGCAAGGAGGCCATATTTCATGGAAGGTATTGGGATTTCTTGACTCTTCCCAAAGGAGTTGGTTATGGGTTACTATATTAGTCAGCTCACGCTACTATAACCAAATAACCATTGACTGGTCAGCTCAATCACAGAAATTTATTCTATAATGGTCCTGGAGGCTGGGAGTCTGAGATAAAAGTACAGGCCAGGCTGTTTTCTTCTGAGATGCCTCTCCTTTCTTAGAGACCACTGTCTTCTCTTGTGTTCTCCCATGGTCATCCCTCATCAGAGTCTGTGTCCTCATCCCTTATCTTTTTGACAAGGATGCGAGTCATGTTGGATGACGGTCTACCCCATGGACCTCATTATACCGTAACCACTTTTTAAAGGCCCCTTCTCAAATATAGCCACATTCTGACATAGTGGGTGTTTGGGATGGGGAGACAGCTCAGACGGTAACAGCTACAAAACTCCCAATATGCAAAGTAGTATATATAGTTAGAAGTTGAAAGGCAACTTCAGGGTAAGTAGATGATAATAAATATGACCATCTGATGCAGCAGCTCTCCCTTATTCCTTTTTATTTTCTAGCTCTTTTACTCGGTTTCTGTCTGCCTGTGTGTTGCCGTTATTGCCGCCTTCCAGTTAACAGCTTTCACTTTCCGTGAGAACTTGGCAGCCACAGCCCTCCTGCTGCTACTTTTCGGGTATGTGATGAGAAACGCTGCTGCAGAATTATGGTTTGTTTTCTGAGAGAAAAAACCCTCAGGATGGTTTTGAACCTGCTGCCGGCTTCATGATTTCCTCTCCTTTGAAGCAATTATGTTGGTTCTACAAGGGACGCTGAGCAAACAAGCTTGAGCGGGAAGATGAATACCCCGTGGAGGAAGGAAGGGCGGACTCGGTCATGATGAAGATGGCATTGCCCTGTCTCAGACAGGCCCTCAAGCTGTTTGACAAACTTGTGCTGTTGGAAATGATTCTCCGTTATTCTCATTCTGACATTAATCAGGGGCTCGGATACTTAATCCAGTTAGCTCAGAGGCTGCGCCTGTGGAGACCCTGTCAGGCAGCTCTGCCTGACACTGTGCCCCTCTCCTATGACATTAGTAGTTTGGAAAATTTTTGTTTAACGTCTATCTCTTTTTCTCTCAGGGGAAAAACCGCAGAAGCAGAAAAGTCATTTTTACAAATTTCTCATTTATGCACACTAACCAGGATCATTGCTTATAGTCTAAAATTATACCTATCTGGTATCTGGAATATCCGTGTCTTCTTATATGCTAAGCATATGTATTTATATACAGACTGTATGAGATATACTTGCTAAGTAGGGAAAATAATTGACATATAATTTACTATAATCCAAGGCTTTTATTTATTTATTTATTTGCGACCTTGTCTCACTCTGTTGCCCAGGCTTCAGTGCAGTGGCACCATCATAGCTCACTGTAACCTCTAACAAGTTGGCTCAAGTGATCCTTCCCACTTCAGTCTTCCGAGTAGCTGGAACTATAGATGCACACTACCATGCCCACCTAATTTTGATTATTTTTTAAATTTTTGGCAGAGACATATTCTCACTCTGTTTCCCAGTATGTTCTTGAACTCCTGGTCTTAAGTGATCCTTCTGCCTTGGCCTCCTAAAGTGCTGGGATTGTAGGTATAAACCACTATGCCTGGCATTGTTCAAGGCATTAAAAAAATCCAGCTTTTATTTAATTGAAAGATTACAAATTAAATTATTTTTACAGTTTGTAGTCATGTCAGTGACCTAGAATTATTCAAAGTATCTAATTAGAGGAAAAGTTTTACTCAAACAAACATCACTAGAGGAATGGGTAGATGAGTAGGCAGATAGATGGGTGGGTGTGTGGATAACCACATGAGGGAAGAGAGAGAAAGAGAGATATAAGACAGAAAGATGAGCTTTGGAGGAATATTGCTATTACCACTCACTCACTCTGTGGCCTTGGAAATATTAATTATTTGCTCTAAGGCTCAGTTTTTTCCCTGTAGAACTCCACTTCTGTTGTAAAGATTGAATTAGGTAGTTTATATAGACACTGTGGACAATGTCTGCTATAGAGTTCCATTAGCTTGATTTTATCTATTATTGTTACCCTTAGGATGATTTTACTCTTTAGAGGATACTCGATCCTAAACTATGACACATGCTGATAGCAGACATATGTTTGTTATGCTGAACTGGAAATTTATGAGTCTGTAGATAAAGATCTCTCTATATGTGCACCTAGCTCTAAAAATACAGTCAGATATAGTTTATTGATGCAATGGAATGGATAATGTCATATCACCTCATAGTTTTGAGTAAAATAGACTTTGCTATAAAATCGTTTTTGAATTTAAGGAGAGTAGATTTTAAAAATTGACATAAAACTTAAAATGGTTAGAAGCTCCTAAGAAATATGTTTTCAGAAATTTTTTATTAACCTTGTTTTGATTGTGAACCCCCTTAAGAATCTGAAGTAAGCTAAGAATCGTCCCCATATGCATCACTACAACGTTTTTCAAAGAATTTCTGGGGAGTCCCAGATCTTTTGAAGCACAGTCATAGGCCTGCGGGGTTATGTGCTTCTGGATGTGAGCTCTTAGATTACAGGGACTGAGGAGGTGGGAAAAGGCCCTTTTTATGGCCAGGGCTAATTACAGTGAAGAAGAAGAGCTCCAGGGAGGGAGAAGAAGGTCAAAGGTGGCATCCAGGGGTTCTGGATGAGTGCGCATTTAAAGGCAGTTCTTCACTGGCACACAGCCTATGAAACTGGCCGTCCTTAGCATGAGCGGAGGGGCAGTGAGAACCCTCATCTGAGCACCTGCAGTCTATGTGTCCCAATGCTCTCCAGGTGAGGATGGCAGAGTGGGTTCACTCCACTTGTCTCCTCAAGAACCTGTAGATACAGAGAGCCCAAGAACAACTGGTCTCAGGGAGGCTGATCCCCAAATAAGCTGAAACCTAAGAACATATTCAGGCATTAAACAGAGCCTCTTACTAGTTTAGAATGTGAAGACATAAGGGAAAGGATAAAGAGATTTTCATAAGAGATGGCAAAACAAACATGCCCAGAAACAATTTTATTTATTTTTCTCTCTCCATCAAAGAAAATTTGTTATTTAAACTGTAAAGGGAATAGGGGGGCAAAAAATTAGCATCCAAAAGGGAGAAGTAATATATGAAAAGGTCTGAAAAAAATAGTCTACCTTATGTAAAAATGTGAAACCTTAAGAACGCATCTGGAGTATATTTAATGCTATAAGACTGTGGGCATGAGGTCATGGGATCCTGCTCTGGGGCCTTGAGAAATTCACAAAATATGGAGAAAGAGCTAATTTTCAAGGAAGGAAATCACTCCTCATAAATTCCAGAGTATTGTGAACAGTACATCAATCTCCAACAAATTCTAAAATCACTAACGTTATATTTTGCTATGTTTTCATAAGAGAGTGGCAATTATTAAAAGCCACTCTAGATCCCCCCAATATTATGCTCTGTAAGCCAATTTAATTTTTTTCTTGAAAGCATGAAAAAGGGAGACTGGAGCTGCTAATTCGAGTCAACTATTTGAAAGCTAACTAATAAAAATGTAGTAAAAATAGTGATAGAATCATAGCCAGTTAAAAACCCTGCTAAAAGACTGTTCCTTCACGTAGCAATAGGAACTCCCCAATGGTGTCATTTAGGACCATGGCCCTGATTCTTTTTTTCTTAAATAATGCTTTAACCTACTTGTCAAACATTTAAATGATATAACCTGGCATGGAAACCTGATGTACCGAGTAACAAAGTACAGGGTCTGAACAGTCTCAAAGGAGGCAGAGACTATGTCGAGTTGGTAATGAGTCCCTCAAGCTGAGACAGCGGGATACGGGGCCACTGCTCTCTTAGATGGGATCATTGGATGCAGGGATGCTGATCAAAGCAGGTAATAATTTTGCTGTGCTTTGAGCCCGGACAGCCATATCACATGCTCTGTGAGGGGCTGCTACCCAACTCCCCTAATTCCCAAATTGCAAAATTTAACAGAGAGAGCTGGTTGAATACCATGTTGTGTAAGGAACAAAGAAAGACACAGTCTTTTGTAGTGGAGGGTCAGACAGACTAACGTGGTTGTCTTCAGCTGTTTCAAGGGCTGCTATGTGGAAAAGAGAAGCTGTTTACCATGAATTGTTCCAGACAGAATTTGAATCAGTAGTTATAAGTTAGAGAGATTTATTTTGTTCACTCTCAGAATGAATTTTACAGCAATTAAAGCTTCCCCCAAATTTGGCTCATAAACTTGTACTACTGCTTATATTTCAGTTGCAAAAATACTTTCCATGCCATGACTTCATCTGCTTCTCCGAGCAGCCACATGATGGAGGGCAGCACTCGATTTTTGTCCTAGAAAGTCTAGTAAAGGAGACAGGAGAGATGGGGGTGGACAGGAGTATGCAGAGGGTTTGAATCCTCTCTGCAGTTCTTCATTTCAGACGGAGGTGTTGACAATGTAAAGCACCAAGAAGTCCTGACTTATTTTGATTTAATTAGTTTGATTATTTTAAGCAGCAACTATTTTAGAACAATTGTTTTCCAGCTCTTGACTTCATGGTCTGAAATCATGTTTTTCACACCCAAATTACAAGGCAAGTAGTTACTGAGTGAAGTTTTGAAACACTGTATGATTTTATATATCTTATTCTGTATTTTATGTTTTCTGAACCATGAGAATGTATCTCTGAATCCAGGGAAGCGTTCCAATAACACAGATTTCATATGAAAAGGGAAGTGTACTAAAATAATAGCTATCTTGAGAGCCTACTGGATTTTACACTATTTTGAAGTCTCCTAATTTTCAGAACTTGTCAACATATTAAGAAAACTTCATACATTTAGAAGATACGAATGTATCCCAGGTTAAACAATTCTTGACTGTACGAACCAGTGATACTGTGAGTGTGCAGGGAACAGAGCACCTGGGGGAGTCTGTCTATATGAGAGTCTGATGGGAAGGTTGTGATTTAAAAATCAGTGACTTTCCTGCTGGTATATGTTTGAAATAATCATTCAAAGTGCCAGTTTCCTTTAGTGGGGCGCTGTGGGACTGGGATGGAAAGGAGCTGACTCCCCTAGAAAATTATGCTTCTGGCCAGACCCCTTCTGTCATGTTATTGCTTCTCAAATTTGTCATTGTTTCTCTAAACAAGTATAAAAGCATCTTTCTTTGGGGTTCCTTCTGACTTTATTCTCTTATGAAGGTCCCCACATCCCCGTAAAACTTATCAAATAGGTGTTGAGCTGCCTGGTGTTAATTTGATTTCTAGATCCAGCTAAAGAGCCCACTAACAATTAATGAGGGGTGGAGGGGTTTCTGGTGCCCCTGTGCAGCACCCTCATGGGGTCCTGGAACACATTCCCCAGGATAAGAAGGGACCAGTCTATTGTAAATGTTTCAGTAAATTAAACATGATTTTTCACTTGACTTTCCAGATACGCAACTCTTCCATGGATGTATCTGATTTCCAGAATCTTCTCCAGCTCAGACGTGGCTTTCATCTCCTACATCTCATTAAACTTCATCTTTGGCCTCTGCACCATGCTCATGACCACCATGCCCCGGTTACTGGCCATCATCTCCAAAGCTAAGGTCAGCAGCCTCGCAGCACCGCCTCTGCAGATGGACTAGTAAGAGGCAGCAGCAGTGTTGCTCAGGCCTATCTTGTTGCTTTTCAAATTGGAACTCAATGAAAATGCATATATCCACTGACATTAAGTTCCAGAAAATACAAATTTATCCTAATAAATAGGATAAATTGAACAAAATATGAACAAAAAACATCTTATAGAGCTATGCCTAGGTTGGCAGCAATTGACAAAAATAGGGTCACTTCTGCCTCTTTATCGGTAAGGACAGGTCCACAAAGACATTCCCTGCCACATCCCTAGTGTCTTCCTTAGAGACTATTTGTTGATGAATTGCTGTTTTATGGTAGAAGAGGGAATTCAGTGAAATACATCAAAGTGTCACCATAGTCGGGGTCAGACGCTGCAAAGTAGGTTAGGCCACAGCTGTTGTCCACACTTTCAGGCCATAGTGTGTCTGAAAGATGATCTGGGGGATTCTTCTCTCTGAGATCTCTGGATCAAATTAGGTTTTGCTACTTTCCAAGTGTCAAAGCAAAAGGTGGCCCTGAGCATAGGCTCCCTGGTCAGGAAGCATTTCTCTCTGGGAGGAAAATGCCTCTCCCAAAGAATTCCCATCTCCAATAGGCCATTCTCATTGGCAAGTCATTTGGGGGGTATCATCCCCAGCTTGTCTAGGTCAGACACATCTTATTTGTCCCCACTGTGCTCCTTCCACCCACATCTTCTCCCTAGCGAGGCTTACCTGGGTCCTGGCCTACGCTAGCACCCTTCCTTCAGCCCTTGGTATGCCCTGTGCAACCTGGAGGCATGGACTTCAGAGTCTGCCCTTTCCTCTCCCCACATCCCAATCCTTTTTATTTCTCTTTTCTTTTCTCAGTTCTGACCACACTGTTCTCTCTTGACTGTCCTGTTTACATGGACTCTGATTCCACAGTAGTTTCTAGATTTTTGATTTGGGAGCTGAGAAAATAACTCTGACACAAGTCCTCATCTCCCAGTCCAGGAGGATGTGTGCTGGCTTGTTTCAAATGAGACAGAGAATGTCATCTGCTTATTTGGGACAGGCCCACCTCCTCATGGCTGAACTTTTAGAGACTGAGGCTCTCCATTGATGCCTAATATTAGCTTTATTATTGTGCCTCATGTTTGGATAGAAGCAGTGAAGTGTGTAAACATCTATTATGCATTTAATGAAGGTAATAATCTATTTTGGTGCTTTTTACAAATTTAATATTGACACTAATCTGTATTAATATGTCTAGCCTTTAAGTAGAAAACTTGCAGAATAATCAATTGGGTTTCCCTTGAAGAGACAATTGAAATGAGCAGAGGCAGAGTATACGATATTCCTCCAGTCAGATTGCTAATGCGATATGGACTGTCAGGGTGTGGGTCATGAGCTACCGTGAAACAGAAAACAGTTTCAAGGTAGACAATCCTAATGGTGAGAAACTCGGAAGCAAAGGACTCTTCTAGTTTATGGGGTCACCAAAGGGGGTTAGCTCCAAAAGGAAAGGGAAGAAGAATTGTTCAGATCTAAAGAGGAAGCTCAACAGAAACCTTTCTGTCCATGAGACTCTTAACAGTGTGGTAGGTGGAAAGGCACCTTCAATTATAAATAGTGCTGCTTACTTGGAAAAAAGTCAATAGGCAATGAGTTATTTGCAGAAAAAATGGATCTAAATCAATGGGTAACAATAATAAAAAGCATTTTATTACATTTGCTTAGGTTGTTTATTTTCTTTTGCTCCTTATTTTAATATTGCTTGCTTAAGAAACTCAACATTATTCAAATATTTATTTCAAATGATTTCAAATATTCACTTGAAAGTTATGGAACAATATGTTCTGATAGAATTGATGAAAGAACAAAGATAGATGTCTGGATTCGCATATCAATTTAAATAGCTAGTATAACCAGTATTAACCATCATGTACACAGGCTATAGTGTTAACTTGATCATTTTTATTTTTACTAAATCACAGTTTATACCATGACGCATTTCAGGTTCTAATGCAAGATTTGAGACATGTATCTCTCCTCTTGACAAAGCTCTCTATTGGGGTAATGGGGATGCAGATGGAGGAAAACTCATGTTTTCTGGTTTATTTATCTGTGCACTGATCACTTCCTCAATCTCCACATATCCTGAATAGAACACTCAGGAATTGTTATTCTGGGAGTTGGTGCAGCTGCACCCCCCTCGTCTGCTTGGATTATTCATTTATTCAGTGTCTATGTACTGCCAACACCTTTGTTCATACGCATATAGAGACCATTGTGAGTTCTTTAAAATTGGATATAAATCATCTCCATTAGTCTGCCATTTCCTTAATTATCAGTTTCTGAGTTAAAAGCTGCAATCCTCTGTTTCTATACTATCACTAGTAATAGAAAGTCTTTTGGTGTGGTATGTTAATTATTCCAGGGACATAGCTCTATGAACAGTGGGATTAATTAGCTCCTTTAGGACTGGTTGAAATTTATAACTAATGGCGGTTAGTCAAGAAGAAACAGGGAGAAAATTAAATGCAGCTTTTGTACTTTTCCTGTGTCTCTATGCATATGTCAATAAACCATAATATAACAATAAATGCCCTAAAAATTGTTATTGAATCTTCTACTTTCCTCGAACCACATTATTTAAGCCTACATTTATCCTAGTCAAGTTAGAAGTTTGCATTTTAAGGGAAAATTGGATGTTATATAATATGAACTATATAACTGGCAGTTTTGTAAGTTGATTCCTTAGTGTTTATGATAGAGCACATCCGTTATTGTATATTATAGGTAAATATTATGATGATTTTGTTCCCTTTTAAAATATTACTTTTTATATTTAAATCAATTACTGAATTTGAACAGAAGGAGAGAAAGACTATAAAACACAAATCTAGGTCTCCATTATATCTCCACAACTTTATTTGGTAGCTGTAGGTAAGTGACCTTTCTGGGTTAAAAACTTTCAAGTAAGGGCTGGACATGGTGGTTTATGCCTGTAATCCTAGCACTCTGGGAGGCTGAAGCAAGTGGATTGCTTGAGCTCATGAGTTCAAGACCAGCCTGAGGCTCTACCGGCGGGATTTGAGGATGCAATGTCTCACAGGAAGTTCTCAGCTCCCAGACATGGATCTCTGGGCTTCTTGCCTTGAAAGCGCAGCAGCAGGCATCGTGGGAAGGTGAAGAGCTTCCCCAAGGATGATCCATCTAAGCCTGTCCACCTCACAGCCTTCCTGGGATACAAAGCTGGCATGACCCACATCGTGCGGGAAGTTGATAGGCCAGGATCCAAGGTGAACAAAAAGGAAGTTGTAGAGGCTGTGACCATTGTGGAGACACCGCCCATGGTGGTTGTAGGCATTGTGGGCTACGTGGAAACTCTTTGAGGCCTCCGGACTTTCAAGACCATCTTTGCTGAGCATATCAGCAATGAGTGCAAAAGGCGCTTCTATAAGAACTGGCATAAATCTAAGAAGAAGGCCTTCACCAAATACTGCAAGAAATGGCAGGATGATGATGGAAAGAAACAGCTGGAGAAGGATTTCAGCAGCATGAAGAAGTACTACCAAGTCATCCGCATCATTGTCCACACCCAGATGCACCTGCTTCCTCTATGCCAGAAGAAAGCCCATCTGATGGAGATCCAGGTGAATGG